>WNWU01000018.1:19969785-20026460 GCA_012654045.1 Ptyas mucosa | reverse complement strand
GACACGCACACGCACAGACACACACACACACACACACACACACACACACACAGGCACAGAGACACAGGCGACACATACACAGAGAGAGAAACACCCATAGAATCCACCAGTAAATCCCTACAGATAGATGACTTCTTTTTCAATAAATCTAGTATTAGCCATTATTTTTAGTATTTAATCTGGGCAATTTTAAACAAAAATATTTGGAAATTCCCCATCCTTTCCAAATGGAAATTTCAACCATGTCTGTCCCACATCAGCAAAGTCTGAGATGGTATTGTCCATCAAGAGGCTGCCAGTCTCAACTGAGCTCAAGTAATAATATTCATAACAGTACTCAGACATTGGCCTGGCTGACATAAAGATGTTAAAACTCTTATAATGTGACAAAAAAATCCACTACATTATGATGTAAATACACCAGACCTATCTTAAACAGACAGTCATGAGAACATCTTAAGGCATTCTCTCTTGACCATGATTTATTTATTTCTTTAAAGAGCAACAGTAGCAGGGTGGGGAAGATTTGGAGTAGGGCTATTTCCTCTTTTCATGCTGCTTATTTACCATATATACTTGTGTATAAGCCGACCCGCATATAAGCCGACCCCCCCAATTTTACCCCCCAAAACTGGGAAAACTTGTTGACTTGCATATAAGCCAGGGGGTGGAAAATGCAGCGGCTACTGGTAAATTTCAAAATAAAAAAAGACTGGTCAAAAGTGCGAGGACCTGTCAGAAATCACTTTTTTCAGCCCTCTGGGTAGTCCTCTTGTGCACATGGACTACTCAGAGGGCTGAAAAAGTACTTTTTGACTGGTCCTCGCACTTGTGACCAGTCCTCAAACTTACGACTGTCCTCACATTTTACGTTTTTGCCCTATCTTGTCACCATGGTGAAGAGAAGCAGTTGTGAAATGAGTGACATGGTTTTAAGAATGCTGCACGGGCATAAATGTGAGGATGGTCATAAGTGTGAGGACCAGTCAGAAGTGCGAGGACTGGTCACAAGTGTGAGGACCAGTCAAAAATAACTTTTTCAGCCCTCTGAGTAGTCCATGTGCACAAAAGGACTGCTCAAAGGGCTGAAAAAAAGTGATTTCTGACAGGTCCTCACACTTTTGACTGGTCTTCGCACTTATGACTGGTCATCATTTATGCCCATTGTAGCATTCTTAAAAATGGTGTCACTCATTTCACAACTGCTTCTCTTCACCATGGTGACAATATAGGGCCAAAACATAAAATGTGAGGACAGTCGTAAGTTCAAGGACTGGTCACAAGTGCAAGGACCAGTCAAAAATAACTTTTTCAGCCCTCTGAGTAGTCCATGTGCATAAAAGGAGTCCATGCGCATAAAAGGAGAGGGAGGAAGAGAGGAGGAGAAGAAGAAAGGAAGAGGAAGTAGGGAGGAGAAGAAGGGGGGAAGAGAAAGTAAGAAGGAAAGAAAAGAGGTGGTAGGTTTGAGGAGAAAGATTGCTGTAAAATAAAAAAGATGAAAGGGAAGAAAACCAACCCCAAACACATATAAAGATATTAAGATAAAGAATGAATTGTTAAACTTTAAAGAATAAAAGAGAACAAATATGAATAAATAGCAATAATTAGAAACACACTTACAAACATACAATGTATTTTCTTTGAACAGAATATTTGGCCGGTTCACAAATTTAAACAGTGTTTAGCCATTTCACTTAAATTTACAATTTCTATATTTCCTTTTTGCCATATTTATTCCTCATCTATTTTTTAAAAAACCAATATTACCCTTCATCCTCATCTCTAATCTTAATCAAATTCAATTTTTCACTTCTATTCTATATTATACCCCTTCCCATTGTCATCTATTTTTATATCAATCCTCACATTGCTTAATTATGTAATATTACAGTTGTTTAATACAAATTCAACATTTTAATATAAATCAATTAGTTATATAACTATCTTTTTGTATATTAATCAATATGAACATGAATATTCCAATTATTTCCATGCAATCCAATTTCTTACAAATTAATTAATTATATTTACCAATAATAATAAACCAAATAATTTCCCCCAATATTCTTCCAAACCACAACTTAACCATTTCTGCTTTCAACACAATATACAATTAATAATATCTCAATTATTACAATTCCCTATTTAAATAGAGCTTTTTTTCTTTTGTGTTTTAAAATCTTGAACTCCCCTCTTTTGCCATTTGCCACAAATTTCCCATTGTTTGCACCAACCTTTTTTGATGAGGAAAAAGAAAAGAAATTTGCCTTAGCAAACAGCAAAGCCAACAAGCTGTTTTAGTTTCACTTTTGGTTTCAGCATAAGGAGAAAAAAAAATGTGCTCTTTGCAGCAGGCACCTTTTTGCAGCCGGCACCGATCTTCTCATTTGTTTTCTTTTAACCCTGATCAGCTGTAGGCGGGGCCTTTGAAGCCCCGCTAAAGTTTTTTTTTCCCTCTAGCCATCAGCTGGAACTCAGGAGACAGTCCCAATAGATTGGGAGTGGGCGGGGTAAGCAAACCCCGTTCTCTCGCTGTTTCCTAGCTTGCAGGGAAAAAGTCATTTTTTTCGTGACCCGCGTATAAGCCTAGGGGGCATTTTCCAGCCTGAAAAACGGGCTGAAAAACTCGGCTTATACGCGAGTATATACGGTAGTTGAAAATGCTCTGTTGAAATTGATATATACACCATAGATAAATCAGGGGCTCTCCTAACTGTACCTCATCCAACCTATCCCAACAATTTAGTAATCCTGGAGGGACATGCTTAATTGGATCTCCTTGGCTGCCATTGGCATCTCAACAAAACTATAACAGACAACAAGCACTGTTTTGCATCCTGCCTAATAAGGCCCTTTGTTTTTAATAAAGCTGGGCACAAATGGCCTTTTGAGATGCAGTAAACAATTTCAGTGTACTGTTTCAGAAGAAGGAGAAATTCTCAGATATTTTCTCAAGTAGTGGTGTGGAAGCATTGGGGAAGAACCATGACTTAAAGGGCTGGGAGGATCTATAGTCTCCTTTCTCAGACTGATGCCTCTCACCCCCACAAGATGTGTTGGAAATTATGTAGCAGAACTTCCGTGGTTTGTCCATGATGGCGAACCTATGGCATGCGTACCACAGGTGGCACCCGGAGGCATATCAGTGGGCACACAAGTATTGCCCTAACTCAGCTCCAGCGTGCATGCGCATGCCAACCAGCTGATTTTTGGGCCTTCCGGGCCCACCGGAAGTTGGAAAACAGGCTATTTCTGGCCTCCGGAGGGCCTCCGGGGGGTGGGGAAGGCCCATTTTTCACTCTCCCCAGGCTTTCTAGGAGCCTGGGGAGAATGAAAATGGCTTCACTACCTGCCAGAGGCCCTCCAGAGGCTAGAAACGGACCATTTCCTGACTTCCGGTGGGCCCCGAAGGCCCATTTTTTGGAAATGGCCCACTTGAGGAAGGCAGTTTTCTCCCTCCCCAGGCTCCAAGAAAGTCTCTGGAGCCTGGAGAGATGAAAAATAGGCCTACTGGGCTCACTGTGCAATTGTGTGCCAAAAGTGGGGGGAGCGCAGGGGGGTTGCATGCACATGTGGGGGGGCACATTGAATTATAGGTGTGGCCACGCGCACACGTGCAACCCCCCCATGCTCCCGCTTTTGGCACGTGACGGCAAAAAGGTTAGCCATCACTGTCCTATGCTGTCCCAGTCGACAATGATAGATGTGAAAGAAGACTGTTCAGCAAGGTGAGTAAGATACACTTGGTCTGATCCAACCATATATATTTATATATATGTGCTGCGCATGAGCATATACTGTACTCACCATGTCCCCACTTTGTAGGAAATATTTACTGTTTCAGAGGCCTCAATTGCCATCCTGTGTTTTCTCTCTGAAGTGGAAGGCAGCCAAATATTTGACTTGCTATTTACAAATGTCTAAATATAGAGATTTCAACAGGCAAAACAGACAGGTCTTGTTACTAAACCGTGAATAAGCATCTGCCTAAACCCTGACCTAATGGTTTATTGTAAATTGCCCTCTATGTCAGGGAGGGAAATTTCAAATAGTGAAATATATACACAAATACAGAGCATATTCTTTTTTTATTTGAATATATATATATATTTATTGTGGATAAAGCAGAGATAAGAAGATATCTATTTTATAGAAGAACAACATACATATAGATGATGACATAAGCAACAGCGAAATTTACCAGTAATTTAACCCCCCTTCATGCCACCTGGAGAAGCTTGTAACTGAATCAGGGATTGCCATCGCCTTCAAGTGTCCCACCTGAGAAGAATAGCCCTGCCCACAGGGAAGGTCACTGTTTGAAGAAGGTCACATGATTTCATTACCAATCAGTATGTCCCAGGGCAGTGGAGGATAGCATAATGCTATGAATGGCTGCCCGGTGGACTAGCAGTGTTCAGGGCATACTCTAATATCCTTTCAGTGCAATTCAGGAGAGGATGTTAATATTTATAAAAATGTATTCCATTACTGACTTGGCTTTTCATCTACAATTGTCAGGCCACAATTTGCTTTCAAATTCTCACAGCTAGCATGGTGACCCTGAACTAACAGCCTTCACATCTCCTGCACAGACTTGGCATTCAGTTTAGCTGGAACCTCTTGCTAGCTGTCAGGAGTCACTGCTTTAAACCTTTTAGCGAATCTTTCCCAACTTGATTCCTCAAGGTGTTGGACCCTGAATACCATTATTCCCAATCAGAATGACTTTTGGAATTCTAGAATTTGATATTCAACACAATTGGAGGGCATTAGAAAAGGTTACTTTTATCAGAATGGATTGAAATATTAGTGTAGTCTTATGGTTGAGAGATTGCATTTAGATCAGCTTCAATCTCATCCTTGTTATGAATTCAGCTTGGTGGCCTTAAGTGCAAGATACACTCACCATTCTCTGCCTTACTTCTACAGATCTGACTTACACATCTTGTGTCAGTTTTGTTGCAGCAAGAACAACATAACATGACACATCAAAAGAACACTGTAAGTGCAATATGTGTGTGTGTGTGTGTGTGTGTGTGTGTGTGTGTGTGTGTGTGTATGTTTTGGTGTACAAGTTTTGGTGTATTCGGGTCTTTTCCCGTGAAAGATTGAGAGTATCATGGCAACGTTTCAACGAGGTCCACTTGTCATCTTCAGGCTGGTGTCTTCGGCTTTGTGCTTGTGCGAGGAAAGCGTGATTGGAGCTGCCATCTCTCTATAAATACTGGTGGGGAGGTGTGGGGTGCTGGCTTTGTTGTTGTGAGTGAGTTGGTTGCCTGTGTTGTTACATCTTGATTGGTTGATGGAGTTAATGTTTGCAGATTAGTCAGCTGTTTCATAACATCCTGTGTGGGTGAGGTCGTTGATGTGTGCCCATTAGTCTTTTGTGTTTTAATGACCTGGGTAATGGGCTATGTGTTAACATCCTGAGTTCTAGTGTTGTGATATCCCGAGTTTTTTTGTGTAATGTCCTGAGCAGATGGCTGTGATGCCACATCCCGGGCTTTGGTTTGGCTCCGAGTTTGAGGTCTTGCCATGTGTTCATGGCGTGTGTCAGTTTGCTTTGTGTGGGGATCAGAGGGGGGTGCACCATGGCAGCATCACGAGCTCTGATCATGCTTTCCTCACACAAGCACGAAGCTGAAGACACCAGCCTGCAGATGATGAGTGGGACCTCGTCAAAATGTCGCCAAGATACTCTCAATTTTGCACGGGAAAAGACCCTAATACACCAAAACTTGCATACCTCTACCTGTGAAAATCTATGAAAACAAATATGTGTGTGTGTGTGTGTGTGTGTGTGTGTGTGTGTGTGTGTATCAGAGGTGGGTTTCAGCAGGTTCTGACCGTTGGCGGAAATTTTGAGTAGTTCGGAGAACCGGTAGTAAAAATTCTGACTGGCCCCACCCCCATCTATTCTCTGCCCCCCAAGTCCCAGCTGATTGGGAGGAAATGGGGATTTTGCAGTATCCTTCCCCTGCCACGCCCACCAAGCCACGCCCACCAAGCCATGCCACAGAACCGATAGTAAAAATTTTTGAAACCCACCACAGATAGATAGATAGATAGATAGATATTTACATAAAATGGGGGATATTGAAGAAAATTCATATGTAGCAGATACATAGAATTGTTTAGCCTAATACTATGTTACCTTTTTCCTCAGGGTCATTCTTAACCATTTCTTTGCCAAATTACAGAGAAGAGTCCTAAACTGGTGAAAGGATTATGCAGAACTTGCTTCTGTTTGTTCTATTGACAGGACCCATGTGAGAACTCTTAGAGCACCTTGAAAGCTTCTGTTCAATATAGCTCCCTTTTGGCTTGTAAACTGTACTGGATGTTCCTTACACATTTATGTCAAAATAATGATTAAGGGAACCTCTTCCTTCATTTCGCTCCTTACACTACTGATGCCAACCTATAACTGTCTTATTTTCTGCTTCCCTCAAAATCTTGGGAATGCACAGGGAACATAAGTCCATCAATGGTCCCTCCAACTGACTAATAGAAGAAGGGGACAAGGCTTTAAATTACTGCTGCCATATTTCCCTGAGTAATAAATATCCCATTCCCTTCTGTATATACAAAAGAAGGAGAAAATAAATTGTTAGTGCCTCAGTACAACAAAAAGGAGCAGTTGCTGCAAGAAGAGCTGACTGTAAAACAAAGATGCCTCCCCTTCTGCTTCTCTTTAAAAGAGAAAGCAAACAATGAAACTGAAATGATAACATGTCAGAGTTTTGCAACCAGCTCTTACCATGCTGGTTTGTTGCTATACTAATAAGACTAGGGCAATGTAGTTCTGTTTAATCCAGGCTATGTTGGCTACTAAATTTGCCGTTTATCCTGGGAGTATAATGGCCCAGGCGTGTGATCAGGAGTGAAGTAGAAAAGAATTGCACCCTGTTTTGCACCTAGGTGGTTCTATAGATGTGTTTGCCAAACTTCATAACTTTAAGATACATGGACTTCAATTCCCAGAATTCCCCAGCCAACATGAAATAGAGAATATTAAATGGAGAAATTAGATATTAAATGGAGAAAATTTCTGACAGATCAATTAATCAGTAGAATGATTTGCTTCCAGAAGTTGTGGGTGCTCCAACACTGGAAGTTTTAAAGAAGAAATTGGACAACCATTTGTCTGAAATAGTGTAGGGTTTCCTGCCTGAGCAGGGAGTTGGACTCGAAAACCTCCAAGGTTCCTTCCAACTCTGTTATTCTGTTTCTGTTATTTAAATATGCCAAGTTTGAAAAATACTATTGTAAAATAATGTAAAATGCGACTACCCTTGAAGAACATTCAGAAGCTCCATTTGGTTCAGAATAGAGTAGCATGGTCGTGGTATTTTTGGACATGTCTCTCTTTTCCATGTTATACCTTTGCTTTCTGAGCTGCACTAGCTTCTATGTTTACTTTTGGGTGCAATTCAAGGTCCTAGTTTTACCTATAAAACACTACATGGAGCAAGACCTGGGTTACTGAGGGACACCTTACGCTCATTGTTTCTCTCGGTCGCATTAGGTTGGAAAGACGGGCTTAATCCAGGCCCCATCTACTACATATTGTCATCTCACAGGAACCAAGAAGGGAGCTTTTTCCATAGCAGCACATGCTCTCTGGAACATATATGTCTGGGTCCATATATGTTCAGGAGAAAATCAGGCTTGTTAAGCCAGATGTACCATCCACTTTCAAATGGGATTTACTTGGTCTGAAAAAACAGAGTATCTGAAGAGAAATTCAGAAACAGTTAAAGGGGACAGGGAAGAGAGAAAAGGACTGACAAAATCCTTACAACATGTACCATATGGTTTGACATTTACCAGATTAGTTAAACATTTCTACTGGGGATAAATATGCCCAGATATCTATGTGGAAAAAAATGCACGAGACAAAGACTCATGCAGCATATTTATGTGCAGAGTCAATTCTGTTTCCCCCTTCCATTTTTCTAGCCCCATTCAGGAATCTGAACATATAAGGTCCAGAAAGTATAAACTCAAATTAACCCTTATATTTTTCCAAAGGTCTGTGGTATCCAATGCAAAGAATGATGTTTAATTTTTTTTAAAAAAAGAGGAGGGAACCAGAAGGCATTTTCGTCAGCGTTTCAGTTGAGCTGGTTTTTGTTTTTGTTTTAAAGCAAAACTCCCACCTCATCCAGAAGCTGCTCTTTTGGAGCGCCAAAAAGCATGAAAAGTTTGTCAGATTCTATTTTCAGGGTTCCCTGTTGCCCATGGAGAGAAGATGGTGATGGCTGCCAAATTGATTCCAGGCCGGCTGATGCAGAGGAGGTGACTGTTGGTGCCCAGCTTCTGGTGCAAGGCATGCTGCTCTGTGGTGAACAGCCCTAAAGCCATAGATTTCATTTGATCTTTGCAAAGGCTAACATCTGTCTGCTGTCATTTTAGGAAGATTGATGACAGGCTGAGAAAAAGGGAAAGAGGAAGGCTGGTTGGTGGGGAGGAAAGAAAGCTGTATAGGTGGATGGTAGATCTCAGCAGTCCCACTGGCAGTAGCTGAGATTGGCAAGGGTCACCAGTGCAGGTCCAGCAATTCTCTGTAGCAATGGTACGAAGTAGCCTGCTTATCCCTAGTAATTGCACCAGGTTGTTAGAGCCAACTGCTGAGAGTCAGACACACACACTGGTAACAGTCCTCCTTCCTTCTCTCTCTCTCTTTTGCACCTTGCATATCTTGGTCAATTACTTGCACAACAAACGTTACAGAGCTAAATGCTATGACAGCCATAAGAATGTGGTTCACTGTTATCTTAATGTATCTGGGCAATGCAAGGTAAAGCTATCAAACATTACTATTCTTTTTTTATTTTGGGGGAGCATCTTGAAAGAAACAAACTGATATGGACATCAAATGGGTTTTAGTGCTATCCTCTTGGATATTTGGGAGGGGAGCCTAGGAGAAAATGTTGTTAAATTGATGTTTTTTTTGTGGGGGATGATTCCTCTAGCAGAGAGAAGGGCTCTGACTTGACTGCTTTGCTTTTATCCCCAGATATACTACACAAAACCCACCCACCCCCTGCACTCGTAGAGAGAGGCAGCCCCCTCAGGCAGATGATTTAGCATATTACCATGAAAGAGGAACAAGGTCTAAGTAAATTAATTTATTGGTTCTGCATTTTTAACTGTCAAAGAGGAAGTATATTTCTGTTAGAGAGTAGCAGCCAGCATAGAAAAAAAATGTGCAAGATTATTGAATTGTAATCTTAGATAAATCAATCCACCACTATCAGTTTCTATCCCCCCCATTTTATTTTTCAGATCAAATGTTTTTAGCATCCTGTGATGTTTGATTAAAATAAAAAGCAGACCAACAAAAGTTATTAGCATACCATGATTTTAAAAAAAAACAGCCACACAAACACAGCTTTAGCCACTTGTATGATATCATTCCATTTCCCTTGAGTTCCTGGTTGCCCAAAATAAAGGTCAACAATAAAGGTGGATTGTTTGTCTTTGGTATCAAGGTAGGTAGGTAGGTAGGTAGGTAGGTAGGTAGATAAAGAAAATCAAAGTAATTTACAGATGTAAGTAGCAACACTGTAAAGAAACCCAATTATATATTGAGTAGAATGGAAAGCATATTCTTTGCTGTGACTTTTCAATATGTTTGGACAAAAGGATGATTGATACTTATTTTCCTTCTTACCACCTGACCAGCATGATAGCAAGGATGGTAGTCTAACCTGAATACAAATCACTTAGAAAACAGGAATGCAGATCTAGCCAGGAAAGCAGGATATGATTGGGAACTCATATTTCAGTTGGTGATGATCAAAGTGCTGGACACAGAATATATAACAATGTTGGGTTCATGCTTCTATTTCTGCAAATGTTGCAGCACAGATCCCACAAACTTGCCACCAAAAACTAAGAAAGGTTTCCTGCTAACTTGGGTGAATGGTGGGGAAAAGATGAGTCAGATGAGCAGATGATAGAAAAGAGATTTGTAGGCAATTGGGAATCTTGGGAAGAGCAAAGCAATAAGGTTATTGCGTTAGACAAATGGATGTGTGTAATGGATACGTTCTTCTTTTATAAGTATTAGTAGTTTTCTTTCCTTATTCCTACAGTGTTAGGTCCATTAGGCCTCTCCAAACACTTAATAAATTTTAATTTGTTTTGCTTCCCAGAAAAAAATGGCAGGCAATTGTATTCATTATTTTGCCACTGAATGTTGGTACTTCGTTAGTAGAAGACTTTGTGAGCTGCAAAAATAAAGGGCTGTAGGGATGCCTACAGACGGCCCACATTCTACTCTTTATCACTTTGAGTTATGGAACAGTTAAATCAATGATGACTAACATTCTCACCAATAAGGAATTGTCCTATGGTGGGAACTTTACTAAACATAGAGTTCTCTGGAGTCCAACTGGCCGTTTATTCACTATTTATATTGGTCACTGATGTGATACACGGTCTCTAGCTGTTGTTCTGTGCAAACAGAAAATACTCTTTAGAAAAGCTACACTTTGCAGTTAATAAGTAGTGATGAACAAGTAGCCTTTTGAGGCAGCTTAACTCTTCATTACTGATGTTTTCCTTGTAGAACTCTTGAGAAGCAGCTGTAGAATTTGAAGATTCTGTAGATGACTGTTTGAAGAACCAAAGGGACAATGTTATTGACTGAGTCACTCAGTATCAACACTGATTAAAAAAGGGGAAGTGACTGAGGAAGAAAAAAATGAGGTTAGGTCTAAAATGAGATGTGCATTTCTCTGGTATCAGCTGGGCTGATAAAAAGGTTGAGATGGAGAGATAAATTTACACACAGGAAAATAAGAAGAGATAACAGATTGCCTTGCCGTGCATAATATTTCCCACAAGTGATGAAAGACATAAGAATGGACTTCAGATTCTTGTAAAGATGATGAGATATTGCTTTCTAAATCATATATCTAGAAAGTTGACCTGGGTTGGCTTCTGAGTAATGAGCTGAAAGTTCTTAATAACACTGCTTTATGGCAGAATGTCATACCCCAGTTTTAACAGTTTTATTTCAGCTTTGCAGTTCTTGGACAGATAAGCGCACACATACACCCAACTCTCGGGCAGTTAGTTGCTGCATCATCTAATGCACTGGGGTCAAGCTAGGCTCAAGGACAATTTTGAAACAGGAAGACAATGATAAAATAGCCTCCAACATTTCACTGATAAAAATAGAGATGCCCTTGTGTTTGTGCAAGACTCTCATTTCCACACAAGGATGAGGGTGGCTGTTCATTCTTCCTCCATAATCCCCACTCACACTTTTACCAATCTTACTTCCTACAGCTGTCTTGTACTTAAAAAACCTCCCATTGCCCTCATGGATAATCCTGGAATGATATGAGTCTGAACTTTGGGAGGAGTCAATGTGAGATATTTCTTTGAGGAAAGAACTTATTTAGCCACAAATGTTTTTAAGTAGTTATTAGAAACTTCAGAAACATCTGAGCATTTTATGCTACCTTAGAAACAAGTTCATCACTCAGTTCAATGGCTTCTGACCTATGAGAACTTATAGTACAATTATTACATATTCTCTGATTCATCTTTTATTACAGAATTTTTTTAAATGCATAACAAACAAGTAGGCATTACATCACATCTCAGGAATGAAGATGCAAGCATTATAAAGATTGGTATGCAAAATAATAATTCATATACTAGAGATACTGTGCTGGGAAAGAAAGGAAGGATAATAACGGAAGCTTATTATATAGCATAAGAAACATCTCAATTTACATAGTCTGTGAAGCTAAGGCAGTCATTTGCTGGTGGAGTTTCTGATGGTGGGTGCTTGTCAATTGGGATCCTGCTCCCAAATCCAGGAGAGTGTATTTTCTGACTAATTTCTTGGCATTGTGAGATTAGGAATAAAAATAGAACATATAGAACAGTATCAAGGTACAAGGTTACACACCAAATGGAAGCAGGAAAGATAAATGATGTATAAGATACAAGAAAGCACAACAGCCAGTGTGTTAGTCTGTTGGGTTGTTCCCGACAGACTAACACACTCAAGGGTTGTCCATTGGTACAAGATAATTTGCTGGTACATAGTTTGTTTGGAAAAGAAGATGCCCCCAGTGCATTTGTAATTAAAATTTTTGGGATATTGCAAAGATTTCAGTAGCCAAATACAGACCAAAAGGGCATTAAGAATTGTTAACCTAATCTTGCGTAGCTTCTTCTCTGGTAATGTTGTACTACTAACTAGAGCATGCAAAACATTTGCTAGACCAATTCTTGAATACAGCTTGTCTGTCTGGAACCCACACTGTATATCAGACATAGATATAATCGAGATAGTCCAGAGATATTTTACGAGACGAGTCCTCCATTCCTCTAACTGCAATAAAATACCTTATGCCACCAGACTCCAAATTTTGGGCTTAGACAACTTAGAACTACACCGACTTCAGTCTGACCTAAGCATAGTACATAAAATTATCTGCCAAAATGTCCTTCCTGTCAATGACTACTTCAGCTTCAATCACAACAATACACAAGCAAATAATAGATACAAACTCAAGGCAAACTGTTCCAAACTCAATTGCAGAAAATATGACTTCAGTAACAGAGTGGTCAATGCCTGGAATGCACTATGTGGTTTCTTTCCCAACCCCCCAAAACTTTAACCTTAAACTGTCTACTGTTGACCTCACCCCATTCCTAAGAGGTCTATAAGGGGCATGCATAAGTGCACCAGCGTGCCTACCGTGCGTGTCCTAATATTCCTTTTTACTCTTACTCTTTTCATGTATTCAAATTATGTTTATACTTTTACCTGTTATCTTATATATGCTTGATAAATAAACTTATGATTATGATTATATTATGATTTATTTGTGATCTAACAAAGATACAAAGAACATTACGGATCTTACGTGCTAACTACTATGGTGTTAGGTTATCACTTGCTAAAAGTAAGTTAAATAAAGTGTTAAATGACCTGATGCCTTCTCTCTTCTCCTTCTCCTTCTCAATGTCTTTGCAAAAAGTCACATTTTGTTCTGAACTTCATATCTATTAAGGCTGTGCAGCTCTTGCAAGGGACACTTTGCTTTCTTGATGATTGAAACAAAGCATTCCTTGGAAGTGTCTTGAAAATCAGCATGTGTCTTCTAATCTGGTGTGTGGGTGCTTTGCTCAGCAACGGAGCCATTGTTGCAAATGCAGAAGCTGCTGCTTGCAAGATGGATCAGCTGATGGATGCACACTCAACCTCAACTGTTTCTTGACATGGTGGAACACATCTTTATGTGGCAAAGAGCCTCAATGAGACCATGTGCTTACAGCCTGCACATCCCTAAGATTTACATCTATTTGTCTAGTAAGTAGTAAAGATTTGATTTGTATCTGCTGTGTTCTTGATGCCTGTCAAATTCAATTCTGAAATAAATTTTCTCCCATCGTAATTCTAAAACATATACAATCATGCATAGGGCATTTATATTAATCTGGATCTATCTTTGCTGCTTACATTTCCATCAGAGTCACTTTACTGATTGAAGATGCTTTGCTGGGCCCCTAAAACATATCATTAAGGTTTTCATCCTTGGAGATGAAGAATATATTTTTATTGTGAGGAGTGGAGTAGAAGAGGATATAGCTATTCCTATGACAAGGATAAATATGATCCAGTTATTTCTATATTAGCAGAATTTAAATCTCACTCTGTTAAAGGCTTTAGTGTATGAGAACCTGGTATTGTACATGTTACCAAGAAATGTTTACTGCTTTGGGATATAATTAACTTTAAAAGGAGAGGTTTCCACGAAGAAAACAAACTTAACCTGATAGCTCTGATATCACCACATTCTCTCTAGTTTTCTCCAACAGTGTATGGGAGCCTTTATTTCTGGCATGCCATGCATCCATGTTTAGTCTTTTCATCTGCTTTTATAGAGCTTTGTGTTTACATGTCAGAAAGGTGCAGTACACAAAGCTTCCTGGGGATCTGTACCAGCTGCTGGCTACACAGTTTACATTTAAATATATTGAGAGCAGCTTGTGCACTGCACCCCAGCTCATACCCGGTCTCAATTAGTCTGCCACTTGACTGAGTTTTTATTATGAATCCTAGTGGCTGATTAGGTAGGCATTAGGTATCACACATGGTACTCTGGATTTCAATGGAGTGGTAACAGAAATCAGGTACGCATTTCAATGAGAGCAAAATGCTATGTTCCACACAATGGACTTCGTTATGGCCTGGACAAGAAACAACTAATGGAGTCCCCTAGTACCCATTAATTCCCCCCCCCCCTACACCCAGATATGTGTCTTTAAGAAAGTTGTATAGAAAAAGGGATACTTATGGTAAAATAGTCTTTTTTATGGTTTTAAGATTGAACACGAGGTAACGTTATTGTCTTAAAGAATTTTAATCATTTGAATTGGAAAAATAAATGTGTGCCAATCTGCACAGAAACATTTTACTGTATTAGGAAAACAGCACAATGGAAAAGGGTAATTTTCTCCTCCCTAATATTGTGTTCTCAAATAGATTGCATACTTCTGTGGCTACAACTTTTTTTAAAAAAACCTCTTTAACCTTTCTTTGTCATGTCTAGTGAGACCCTCCAGAGATTTTAGCTATCAAATGAAATTCGATTCCATGCCAACCATATAATACAATCACATATGAAATTCCAAATATTGGAATGATTAAAATATTTTAAGTCCATGATGCAGATTAGACACATTCAAGATACTGTCTCAGAGAGTCATTCCTCCCCCCCCACCTTCATTTTCCTGCTCTATTGCATCCTGAATTCTGCTCTTGAGCAAACTGTACTCTTTCCTTTGTCTTTACCATAAAGTGCCCCTTAGTGCATCTACTATTGATTCTGCTCCCTCCTCCATGGTCCACAGTGTCATGTTGGTGAGGCTCCCAACATCCATTGACCTGGAAAACAGGAGAACCTCAGTTGTTTTAACAAAATGTTGTGAGTCTCCCACGTGGTCACAGGGAAAGCAAAGTTGCCTTGAGTCACTGCCCTGTCCAATTTATTTAACTCTGTGATGTCACTCACTTCAAGTTACACTGTTTTCATCAAGAAGCTGCTACCCTCTGATGCCCTGTGGGTTTGTATTAGTGCTGAAATTATAAAGGGTAAAGGAGAAATGGCATCTGAGATTATTCTGTGTAACTTTTGCTTCTAGCTCCCTTTGCAATATAGCTGAAAACCCAGCAGTTTTCATATTGTTTAGAGTAAGGATGATGTTCTCACTTAGATTCTTCAGTAAACATTCGAACCCAGTATTAGGGTCAAAAGGGCTTCTTCTATTTTAAGAAATTCCATAGCTTTCATGTGTAAAAGGCTGGTATTTGCAGGCAACAGAGCTGGGTGTCCATCCATTGAGAAGCAATGTTATGCAGTCCATGAGCCTTTCTTATTTCTCTGTCTGAAAGACTATCCAGTCGATTCCAATTTTAAAGACCCACGAAAATGAGAAAGCAGGCAGGTTTTGAAAGTGCCCATCAACACCAGACTGAGTGAGTTTTTGGCAATGTTCTTCTACATTCTGATGATATGGATTATCTTTCTGTTTAAATTATAGCCTTTATTTCTAAAAGAGGGCAAAGACTGGCTGAAAATTTGCATATGCTATGTAGATAATTTGTAAAAATTAGCCTGTATAATTTTTTCCCCTGTAAATTCATGGTCTCTTTTATTCTCTTTGTCAATTATTTGTTTTCTCCTCTTTGGCAACTATCCAACCTCTCAAAGCTTATGACCTGAACAAGACTTTCAGTTTTTTGTGATATAGGAGAGGATTCTGGAATGTAATCTGTTATGTGTCCTGATTCCTTCCATTCTTTTATAGTATTGTTGTCACTTCTGCCCTCTGACTATTAAGAGGCCTTCACAGATCAAAGTCTTCCAAAAACAGAAAGAAGACCTGCTTAATTTTTGAGATGAATTCTGGAGCAATGTTCACCAACTTAGATAAATATGCACCCAGTTTACAATTTGGGACCAAGTCTCAGAGTGATAGTTGTAGGATTACTTATTATATTTATGGATTGTGGTGAGAAATCTTAAACAAGAAAGCATAGTTGTATAAGCTATCATGGCCAATGAAGAGGTATAATCAACAGGTAGTTGAGTTGGGAAGCAGTATCTCAATTCTTTAATGGGTTTTGTGAGTGACAGATGCATTGATTAATTGCTTGGAAGTAAGCCTATAACAGCTCAGGGATTAAGTGCTGCTCCAATGATTAATGTAAAATGTTTACCTACCATGTTTCCCTGAAAATAAGACCCTGTCTTATATTTTTTTGAGCCCTGAAATAAGCGCTTGGTCTTGTTTTCAGTGAGGTCTTATTATTTTGGGGCACATGGAGCAAGACGGGGCTCCTCTCTCCGTCTTACCTGATTTCCAGCTCTGTCTCCCTAACCCTAACCAGAGGAAATGGTGAGGACCAGCTGTGCATGCATTTTAATATTTTCAGGGGGGGGGTATTTTTGGGGAGGGCTTATTTTTTGCGCATGCGCTCAAAAGCCCGATTGGGCTTATTATTCAGGGAGGTCTTATTTTGGGGAAAACAGGGTAGGACTATCAGATCTGGATTGCAAAAATCCAGACCATCACTAGCTGGCAGCAAAGAAATACAGGGGGAAATTAATAACTGTATTTACTGAATTAACTCATCACCAGTTTGATGATGAGGAAAATAGCCTGATTTCCCTCTGACCTATTCAAAAGAAATCCAGCTCCATTTAGGGATGAGGCCAAAACAAGATTCAGAATTCTGTTGACTTTTAGTGTATTAGCCATGACTGGAAGCCAAGAAATCCTACACACTTTTTAAATTTTTAAAGTTTGCTGATACTATCTAAAAATTAAATTTACTATTGTAGATACTGGTCATAGCATATAACATATCATAAAATGCAATAAAATAACAGATATTAGAAAATCAGAGTCTTCTGTTTTCAGGCAAAAAGAGGCAGAAGAATGATACATATCTCTTTTAAAACTTGATTTTTGCAAATAGGAAAGTTTCTTTTAACTTTTTAAAAAATATTATTCTGAGGGAGAACTAGCTGACTCTTGCATTGATATGGCCCTTCTCTCGAAATAGAATTTTCCAATTTCAAACAAGTTGTAACATATGTGCACTTAGAAAAAGTGAGACTTTTCAATTTTATTGCAGATTTGGTGTAAAATTTTGATCAAAACAATAGCTCTGTCTTTTGAATCTGGCTTTGGTAGCTTTCAGTAAAAGAAGATATTTATAAATGTTTACACATTTTTATTCTGTATTGGAAAGGGTTTGTCTGATAGCAAACATCCAATCCATTTCTAGCCCTGCAAATTGTTTGTCTATTTGTTTTGTGTATTGCAAGAAACTGGGGGAAAAAAATTCAGTAAATTTTTATCCTGCGGGAGTTCAGCAGTGCAAGAGTTATGTCAAGAATCATTAGAAGACAACACTTCCCACCTCACACCAAAATAAAGAAACAGAATTAAAGAAGTTTGTTTGGAAATTGTTTATTATAGCCATAATCATAACAATGCATTAGATGAAATAAAGCCCAAGACATTACGTGATGGTACCTTTATTAGGACCAATAAAACATTACAAAATAGTCTGCAAGCATTACAAGGCAAGGCGATTTAATCCCCGAAATGACTAATACTTTGAGACTCTATGTTTTGGCATGTTTTCTGAACCAAGAACTGAAGCTAATTCATAGTTCTATCGGTTTAATCCTGTGATCCCTTTTTAATGTTTCCCAGCTTTGGCAACCTTTGAAGGTGTGTGGACTTCAACTTCCAGAATTCCCCTGCCAGCAAGACCTCATTGAGGCAAGAAACAAAACATTTTTTTTGTACAGCAGCCTTCTCCAAAGCCACAGTCCCCATACATCTATAGGGAACTCTTGTCAGCTGAGGGTTTATGGCAGGCTTTCAGTTAGTTAGGAGAAAAAGTCATTAACAGTCCTAAATATCTTCTGCTTACTCCCAACTCTACATGCATAATTCTGTTCTCTAACTTCCCTTCCCTTAATTACTTTATTTATTTCATTTTTGTAGCATTTTTTTTTCAAACTTGCCACCTAAATAGGCTGCAGTTTAGAGCACAAACATCCAGAGATAACAATTAGTGAAATAATTACACTTGTTCTGTCAGTGTGACCCTGTGACCCAGAAAGTATTACAAATCCATTTTAAAACATATTAAATGTTCATATTAATGAAGAGAATGCAGTACAAGTACCAGCAAACTAAATATTGTTAATGATTTTGAGCTATTAAATTCATTACCGTTTCTTTTCATAATAAAGCGGTTATTCACTAATTAGACCTTTTTAAACTTGTCGTTATTGAATTCATTATACGGCATGCCATTAACTCTTAGCGATCTGTAGGGGTCTGTATCTGCACAATTAGAACAATAATCATAATAGTTTTAAGACCATATTTGCAGGGATACAGAGCTTGGAATTTCTCCTGGGGTTTTTGACAGTCACTCCATGTTCTTTCTCTCTCAGTACATTTTCTTGACACATCATACCTAACAGTTTTGAGCTGTCACAGTAACTTTGACAACACGACTTTAAATAAAAAAGCAACAAAAAACAACAACACACACACACACAAACACAGATACATGCAAACTATTCATTTAATGGAATGTTCTGAATCCAGGTAGGGCCTCTTTCTTTTCTTTGCTCTTCACCTCACCCAGAAACATAAATAAAATGGATTCTGTTCACCAAAGATCAAATAAGGAACTGGGGATAGAAAAAGAGGAAAGAAGAGAACCTGTACAACTTGGTTCTTGGATTAAAAATGCAGTTCATTAGGGGGAAAAAAAAGAAAATACACTTTGATTGATTGCTTTAAACGTGAGGTTCAAAAACAAATGATATTCCATACTGTATTTTCTAAATGAAAACATTGTTTCTGGTACGAGATCTCTCCACTGTTTCCCCAATGAGTCAAAAGCAGTTCACCAGTCACAGGTAGTTTGATACAGTAAGACTTTTGTGTATATGCTGTATGTTTAGGATTATGAAAAACATAATTATCTCGGGGGGGTGGGGCAGTTGGTGTGTGGTATTCTGAATACTTTTTCTAAGTTGCTCTGGAAAGATGCAAAGAGGATGGTAAGGGGCTTGAAAATTCTATGAAGAATGGTTAAAAAGAAACTTGGTATTGTTGGAAGAAATATCCTTCTAGGTTCAGTTCCAAGTGGGGAAAAAGACACTGGAAACATGGAGACTGCTAGGAAAGATGGTTTAATGGTGGACAGGATCACATGGTTTGAGTTCCTGAACAGAAAAAGAGCAGAGATGTTGCGAGTCCCTGGGTTTTATGCCCTCTCTGAGCTTTGAACTTCCTGGGGCATAGGAAGAATATCCTGATTGGTCAGACTCCTAGGGGGTGGGGGTCTTAGCTAGCCTTGCTGGCTGATGTAATCTTCCCAGGTGCCACCTGGTGAGTTTCTGTTGCTAGATGGGTCCTATTGTGTTGCACATGATGGTCCATTGAAAAAAGGTGGGGGAGGGGGTTGTGAGGTGGGAGCTGCTTTGTTTTTAAAACTCCATTTCTCATCCAGGGAAATATATTCTGCTTTTTAATATTTCCTAAAATATTTCATTCTTCTAGGAAAGGGGTGGGTGCTAACTTCCCACAGTATGTTTAACTTAGAGAACTGAAGACTAAGGGGAGACATGATTGCAATATTCCAATATGTAAAGGGATGTCCCAGGGTGTGGGTTTTATTCTCCATAGCACTCAAAGATAAACCAAGAATCCATGGCTGCAAGCTTTACAGAAGGAAAGCCAAACTTAAAATATGAAAGAATTTCCTAACTGTGAGAGCTATTAAGCATTGAAAAAAAGCCCAAAGCTGTGAGTGCTTCATCACTGGAGGTTTTCAAGAAAAGATTGGATAACCATTGTCTAAGATAGTGTGAGGATTCCCATGCTCCAATATCACTTCCAAAGTTGTGAGTCTGTGCCTATATAATAAGATGAAATCTGGAAAGAACATCATGGTTTTGGTGAGCTGTGTTCAATAGAGGCCAATTGCTAAGGTACATTTGGGTAGAGATAAAAATGAATTTCTCAGACTAGAGACACAGTAACAGTGAGACCCAGTTTCATGTCTCATTCTCACCTTACTTTTCCTCCCTGAGAAATTCAACCTTGTTCCTACCCAAATGTAGCATAGAAATTGGCCTCTATTGAAAACCAGCTCACCAAAATCATGGGTTTTTTAAACAGATTCCATCTTACTGAGGCACATAATCATAATGTTGGAAGTGGTCCCTTCAAAGTGGGGACCATGAGTTCTAGACCTGCCATAGGCACAAAACCAACAGAGCAACCGTAAGCCAGACACTCTCTCTTAACAGTAGGAAAACAGCATTGGTGAACCATTTCCAAAATTTTGCCCAGAAAACTGTTATCAGGAGTTAATAGTGACTAGAAGGCACTCACCCCCACCCCAAAAAAGGAAAGAAAAGTGATGAATTGGAGCCTAGAAAACCAGGCTAACAAACTAAAAGAAAATTTTATTTTCTATTTTATTACTTTTAGTAAGAGACTGTTAGTAGATCGTTATTTTTTTTCCCCATGGTGGTGGTGATAAGATTGATGATAAAGATTATGATGATGTCAGTTTATGAGTAAGATACTCAGGCTCTGACAGCACCTTTTCTCCCACACACCGGTATTGTCAAGGCTTTCTTCAAGGGGCTGGGTAATGGCATTAGGAAAGTATTATACAAACCAGAACCTGTGCCATGTAGCCGCATAGGAGGGAGGCAGGACTGAACAATGTATACAAGAGGGTCAAGGCCCCTCTCATTAGCTGCCAATGTTGTGTCCCTAGACACAACTAAAATTATATTCAACTAACTCCATGGAATCTCTAGACAAGTTAAGAAAAACATTTGAATGATATTTCAGTATCTCTGTTCTGCCTTCTCATAATTAAAAAAAAATACACCACAAAACACTAGATCTGGAGTGGACAATTATTCAAAATATTGACATGCCTTCCTCATATAGAGAGAAGGATGAAAGAGGCAATAAACTGAAGGAAATGAGCAGTGAGGTGTTTGCTACGGTAGTGTGTAACATAATTTTCAGGAAGAGGACTTTAAGGTCATCCCTGACCTTCTGGAGACTATAGATCTGTGATGGCGAACCTATGGCACGTGTGCTACAGGTGGCACGCAGAGCCATATCTGTGGGCACGCAAGCTCAGCTCCAGCGCACATGCACGCGCTGGCCAGCTGATTTTCAGGTTTTCTGGGCCTACTGGAAGTTGGGAAATAGGCTGTTTCTGGCCTCTGGAGGGCCCCAAGGGGGTGGGGAAGGCCGTTTTCATGCTCCCCAGGCTCCTAGAAAACCTCTGGAGCATGCGGGGGGAAACGGGCCTCCCGGGCCCACCGTGCCATCATGTGCAAAAGTGGGGGGAGCACGGGGGGGCACACATGGGGGCAGGACACATAGAATTATGGGTGTGGGCACGCACGCACATGACACACACCCCCGCACTCCCCCCACTTTTGGCATGCGATGGCAAAAAGGTTAGCCATCACTGGTATAGATAATAGAACCATAGCTTTTAAGGCTTCTCCCAAGACAGTAAAAGAATAGAGAGACCTATTAATCTACTGTAACTAATGTAACTCTATATTCAATGCATGCCAAGAGTGAAATCCAGCAGGTTCTGACAGGTTCTGGAGAACTGGTAACGGAAATTTTGAGTAGTCCGGAGAACTGGCAAATACCACCTCTGGCTGGCCCCAGAGTGGGGAGGAAATGGCGATTTTGCAATATCCTTCCCCTGGAGTGGGGTGGGAATGGGGATTTTGTAGTATCTTTCCCCTGCCATGCCCATCAAGCCACATCACACCCACTAAGCCACGCCCACAGAGCCAGTAGTAAAAAAAAATTGGATTTCACCACTGATCCATGCTTAACATTGCTTAATTTACCAGTTCAGAATTTTATTGCCTCCTTGCTTCTCTTCTACTCTACTGCTTAATTGGAAACGAAAGTTCCCTTTAAAGGTTTTCTTTGATCACTACTCTTATGGAAGCCTACCCTGTTGCATACAAGTGGTGTAACTATAAAGAAGGCTAATTTCTTGCATGCCACCATGGTCTCCATACCTCAGATATTTCACCTGAGCTAAAATCAGCACATTAAAGTGAAATGTGGTGGCAGCAATGATGGCAAGACTGGTGAATGCACAGATTTTCCACTGGGCACTGCTGCATTTGCCTGCCTTTTCCTAATGAGGCAGATCTGACAGATAATAATAAGGGGTTCAACTTCCTGTGAAGTTGCTATACAATAGCTGTCAAAGCCTTTGACAGATGGGTGGGGAACGATTGCCCTTCCCACTTCCCCTTTTTCCATCAGCTTCAGTGATATTTCCATAAAATTATCCTTTCCCCAACCAGTCATTTCACTTGGAGAGGCCAGATTTATGTGACATTTCATTTGGGTTTACTTAATGTCCTGAAACTTCGCCGGTGGGTTTGCCCAAGAAAGATGGTTGGGAAATCATAGAATGCGTATGCTGCATGGTTATTGAGAAATGATGGTGGGGTCTTTAGCAAAACTGGGCCCTCCCTTGCCCTCCTGCCAGTCAGAATACTGGGATGTTCTGTTGAGGAGAAATAACTATGCATTTTAACTGGGCAAATGACATCCTTACACTCAGCGTATCACATTTGATTCCTGCTTGGTGTCATATATAATAATGATAACTCGACATATTTGTAGCCTGTGTTTTATTTAAAACTGCATTCCTTTTACCTCGAAAGAACTGAGACATAAATGTACCTTAGTGATTCCTCTAGTGAATGGCATTGGCATGTAAGAGCCCCTTCTGCTCCTCCTGTGTCCTTATTTTATTAGTATTTGGAGAGCAAAACTGTGTGATTATCCATTCTTGCTTCAGGCATAGTAAGCCATCTGGAATGCTTATTAAACCCATCAGCAGATCAAAAGGATAAAGCTTCATCATAGTACCTGAATGTGAATGCTACTTCATCATCAGAACCTTCGTCTTCTAATGAGGTACTGTATGGAATTGCCCATTAAATAGAAGATATGTTAAAGTTTAAGTTTCTTTCCCTCTTTCTCTCTCTTTATCACTTACCCACACCCACACTTGCTGTGTATTAGAGTTACCTTATCAAAGTGTAAAAATCCACACGGCCATTACATGGTAGCAAAGAGTTACAGAAAACCGATTCCTAATTTTTTGCAGCCCAGATATGTTACCTATTTTGTATGCATGAATGCTCATACCTTGCCAGGGTTCCAAGTAACACCCCCAACGAAATAAGACTCTGAAGCTTGAAGTTCCTCAAAGTTCCATTTTATTAGAGATGTCATATTGGCACATCTGGGAAAAACCAAATCTGAGAGTTTCCAGGTTTTCCCCACCCATAGGGAAAGTTCAAATCCCTGCCCAACACCCACATGTCCATCACATGGTCCAATCAAAGCAGCGTCCCAACTGGAGATGCCTCCCAGTTCCAGCCTTCAAGGTTCAGGGCAAGAGGTCCTTGAGTCTCTGAGAAATGAATGTTATTATGACTATATATCACCCTGACTTCACACAATTTCCCTCTCCCATTTTCCCAGAGTAGTAAATGTGGCAGGCCTGAAGATCCAATGAAAAGGTGGCTTCCAGACCTGACATTCCTCCTTCCCTTGCAAAAAGAAAAAGAAGAAGAAGAAGAAGAAGAAGACGAAGACGAAGACGAAGAAGAAGAAGAAGAAGAAGAAGAAGAAGAAGAAGAAGAAGAAGAAGAAGAAGAAGAAGAAGAAGCAGCAGCAGCTAGAATTATGTTGGTTCCTATGTCTCGCCAGTGACTAATTCCTATATTGGTCCAGATAAAAATCATAGAAAAAGAGCCAAAAATTGGGCTTTCATTATTCACCCAGAGTGCTGTAGACTTTTCCAACAGATTTTGAAACAGCCTTTTTTTCTCTGTATGATGTTCTAACTTTGACCCCCATTGAGAAATAATGATTAATAACATTTAGCACTGATGTAGGCTTTTCATAGATCCCTAGAGCATTTTATATTAAGAATGCCGAATATACTCATCAGTAAAGATGTTGAGACTCTAGAAAAAGTGTAGAGAAGAGCAACCAGGATGATTAGGAGCAGGGGTGGGTTCTACTTACCTTTACTACTGGTTCACAACGGGGTCGTGCACGGGCGCTCTTCTGCCCAAGCAGTTTTGATGATGTTGGGGGTTGGTGGGTGGAGCCTCCCGGTGCGAACCAGGGGCAACTCACCACTGATTAGGGGATTGGAGACTAAAACATATGAAGAACGGTTACAAGAACTGGGCATGGCTAGTCTAGTGAAGAGAAGGACCAGGGGAGACTTAATAGCAGTGTTCCAATATTTGAGGGGCTGCCACAGAGAGGAGGGGGGGGTCAAGCTATTTTCCAAAGCACCTAAAGACCAGAAAAGGAATAATGGATGGAAACTGAACAAGGAGAGATTCAACCTGGGAATAAGGAGAAATTTTCTGACAGTGAGAACAATCAACCAATGGAACAGCTTTCCTTCGGAAGTTGTGGAAGCTTCATTACTGGAGGTTTTCAAGATGAGATTGGACTGCCATTTGTCAGAAATGGTGTAGAGGGTTGGACTTGATGACCTACAAGGTCCCTTCTAACTCTGTTAATCTGTAATCTGTAAACTATTGGTGGGAGAAAGTGAAAGTAAAAACACATTTTCTATTTCCAGTTTGTGAAGTAGCCTGCACTAATGTATATGTAGCTCAGGCTAATAACATGTAGTTCTCTATGAGCATCTAGTGAAATATTTAAATACGTATTCTTTAAATTCTTAAATTCTTACGTATTCTTGCAGAGTAGTAGTTGCACCCTTTAAAAGTTGGATATGTTTTTTTGTGGATAATTGTCATGACTATGCAAGCTCATTGTCAGCCTCCACCTTTATATTGCTTGCTTGCTCAGCTGCCATTGTAACAGGAGGAGGGCGGAGCTGTCTGGATGTGGGGGGGGGGGAAAGTGAGCTGGTGGAGTAAATGGGAGAAAGTTTTCCTCAGCGTTTCTCTGCAGCTGGGAGGCGCGCTGATAACCACTAAGGTCAACTGTTGTGGCATACCAGGAGGATGGAGCCATCGGAAGCTGCACTCCACATGACCCCTTGGAGGGATGTGGATTGGATAATCCTGACTGGATGATTGGGGGGAGGGTTTTAAGGATGCTTTCTATATGTGATTTTCATGCCTATTGCTCAGACCTTGCTTTTCTTTGATTGCATTCAGTTCATGCTCAGTAAAACTACCTTTCTCTATGAAAACGGAGTTTTTCTTTTTCTTTCTTGAGTGTTGAAAGGAGGCATATCTGACACTCACTTTCCCAACTTCATTTTTCATACATTCTCAATGGCTGCCAGTTTCTGTACGTGTGATCACTACTTCATTATCCCAGGCAAGGCTGTTTTCAACTGCTCTGCCCAAGTTAGACTCTGAAAACCACTTTGGTTGTTCCATTAGGAGTGGGCAACCTGCAGTTATAGATGAGATAGAGAGACGTGTTTTCCTGCAATTTTCACTTGGAAACGTTGAAACAGTATGCAAACCAAACTCATCAAGACAGCCTTCAGAACACAAACTGAGCAATAACCACTTCACTGATGACACCATCTTACCGTTGTACATACCGCCATCCTTGGTTAACTCATCAGATTTTTTTCCCAAAGTGTACTTCTCAGCTGCCATATGACTGCTGACTCCTACATATGCTCAGATTTACCAACGAGTGTGCCGTCAATGAAAGATTCAGCGAAGCGCAATCACTGCTAAGATGCCTTGCTTGATGTAATCTGACTGGAGTCCTACAAAATCTATCTTTGAAAGTTTAGTACATCCCAAATACAGCTGAGGTTTCTAGGAGGAACTGGCCAATCCTTAAATTATTGTTTCAGCAATTGTACTGCCTTCTAATTCATTTCAGGCAGGTATTGGTCAGAACTACAAAGTCCAGATTGCTTACCATCAACATTGGTGAAGTTGGGAGGAATAACCAAGAGCTACATGGAGCCCTACAAAATATAACACACATGTATTAGGGACTCATTAAAAATATTGCAATACTTCCATGATAAAAAGAGTAAATTATTAAATATAATGATATGAAAAGATGACATCCTGCCTTCAAAATTTCTTGGATAGTATATCTTTGACATGTTAATCTAAATATTCTGGTTAACATATGGAGCAGTTACCACATTAGTTCATTGGAGATTGCAAATTCTGATTTCCAAATTATCCTAAAAGTGTTCACTTAAGGTGCAAATGACACGGTCAGCCTAAATAAAGCACCATTTCTAACAGTGTCATAGTAGTAGCATATACTAATTACCACATAATTAACCAACTCTTGGTCCTAGTCCATTGTATGAACTTTTCTTTAAACTTCTATGACAATCCTTCCCACATTTTGAATTGAGGACAAAACTCAAGGAAATGATCTGTGGAAGCACCATTTCCTATAAATGGAAGGCAAAGGGTGCTTTGAGGATGGGAAACAGAAAGAATTAAAGTTAGTGTAGTATTCTGGACCTCACAGATTAGCCGTGGGAGAGAAACATTTTGTGCCTAAATGTATTATGTTCTAAATAAAACTCTGCTTGAATGTGTTCGCACCCCATATTGCAAATGCTGCCTAAGACAGTTTAGCTTTGGGAAAAATGTGTTTAATGTCTTGCAATTTTTGGGGAAAACAGATTTCTTTTTAATGAAGAGTCTTTATTTATGGATTAAATCATTAACTGTATTATTTAATAAATTGTATCATCTGTTCTTCCTTCCTCTTTACATCTGAGGAAGCCCAGCTGACTTCCAAAGAGACCTGCCTGGAATGTTAAATCTAATAATTGACTGAAATTGTTGTTTGTCCCCAACCTAGAGGAAATTTGCCACTGGACATGTATTTCTGCATACTATAAGCTGATCATTTAATGGAAAACCAATACTGAAGCTTTGCATGTGTTTGTATAAGATAATAAGATATATCACATTGATGGTTCTTTTCTCTTGATTTCTGCAGGTTCAGGGGAAGATTCATCTTCTTTATTCGGCAGTGCAAATTGTTTAGTGCAGTAGAAGGTAGATTTGTGGTTTGTCTAGAGTATATATTTCTAGAAATATTCTAGCAATATCTTTTAACTTCATTGGTATATTTTTAAACTGGTTTTAAATTTTAATGTATGATTGTACAGTTCTGATGTACTGGAAAGCACTGCATCTGTTTTCAAATAATGCTGTTAATTGCTCTGAAGGGAAATATGATATGCAAGTAAATCATGACATTGATGACCATGACAACGAGGTAATGTAAGGACTTCTGTTGATGCCCATTTCTAGAAAGTTGTTATTAACTTGTCTACTTGAACTGTAGACTGGGATTAGGACTTAGCTTCATGATTATGGGAACCCCAAACTCCACAGACAGAAAGGTATAAGTTAAAGAGCCTGGTGGTGCAACAGACTAAAGCACTGTTATTAACATTCAGCTGCCCTGCAATTACTGCAAGTTCAAATCTCACCAGGTTCAAGGTTGACTCAGCCTTCCATCCTTTCTAAGGTAGGTAAAATGAGGACCCAGATTGTGGGGGCAATAAGCTGACTTTGTATAAATATATACAAAAGTATGAAGGCTATTGCTTAATGCATTGTAAGCTGCCCTGAGTCTCCGGAGAAGGGCGGCATATAAATCAAATTAAAAAAAAAAGCCTTCTTTGAGTAGAATTTGTTTCCTGGATACTTCATGGACTCATCCACGTAATTTCTTGCAACAATGTGCAAATGATTTTGCCTTCTTCCAGCATTGTTTTAAAATTCAGCCTGGTTTACAATGTTTTGATTTCCTGGTGGTCTGCCATCTATGGCTTAGACCCATGATGGCGAGCCTATGGTACGCATGCCACATGTGGCACGCGGAGCCATATCTGTGGGCACGCAAGTGTTGCCCTAGCTCAGCTCCAGCATGCATGCGCGTGCCAGCTACCTGATTTTCAGGCCTTCCGGGCCCACCGGAAGTCAGGAAACAGGCCGTTTCTGGCCTCCAGAGTGGTGGGAAGGCGGTTTTCGCCCTTCCCAGGCTCCAGAGGCTTTCTAGGAGCCTGGGAAGGGTGAAAACTGCCTTCCCACCACTCTGGAGGACAAAAAACAGGCCTACTGTGCCCACTGTGCCATCACATGCAAAAAGCGAGGGGAGTGCGGGGGGTCATGCACGCATGTGAAGGGTGGGTGGTGGGGCGCATTGAATTATGGGTGTGGGCACGCATGCGCGTGACCACCCCGCCATGACTCCCACTTTTGGCATGCGACGGCAAAAGGGTTAGCCATCACTGGCTTAGACAGTTCTGATCAAAGTTGATTAAGTGCTGCAATATAATTGGATTAAATAGGAGATACTGGTAGTCCACAACTTACAATCAATCACTCAGCAACCATTCCAATTTACAATGAACCTTTCAAAAGGTATTTAAACTCACTTCTGAAGTTTGGATGGCCATTCCCCCCACCTGCAGTCACAAGATTACAGTTCAGATGCTCAGCAACTAGCCTGCATTTATGATCATTTGCAGCATCCTAAGGTCATGTAACCATGATTTATAAAGTTTTTGTCAAAAATAAGTCTTTATTTCTGGTTTCTGGCAAAAATATCCCATAATGAACAATGTGTTTGCTTAACAACCTTTGCAATCACTTAATAACTGTGGTGATTCATTTAATGACTACCACAGAAATGGTAAATGGTAAAATCAAGTTGGCACATAACTGATCCACTTTGAGACCATCATGACTTACAGCCATAATGTGCTGGCTCCATTATGGTCATAAGTTGAGGCCTACCCATAAGATTGATTGATATGACTCTATAGATTTGGGGGAGATGGCAGAATAATCATTGCATTTCTCAAAGTATGTCTAAAAGCTGGTCTTGACTTTTCCTTGTCAAAAAATGAAAAATACCCAGTATTAGGTTGGTGAACCCCTAGTTGTGCCATATAACTTCTGCTCCCTTTTCTCTCTCTTGCAATACCATAGTGCTCACCAAATATGTTCTGGATGCAGAATAACAGAGCTGGTAGGCACTTTAGAGATCTAATCCAACCTCCTGCTCAGGCAGGAAATCATATACCATTTCAGACAAATTCACAACTTCTGTGAGCATTCACAACTTCTGGAGGCAAGTTGTTCCACTGACTAATTGTTCTAACTGTCAGGAAATTTCTCCTTAGTTCTAGGTTGCTTCTCTCCTTGATTAGTATCCATCCATTGCTTCTCATCCTGCCTTCAGATGCTTTGGAGAATAGCTTGACCCCTCTTCTTTGTGGCAACCCCTGAGATATTGGAACACTGCTATTATTTCACTCCTAGTCCTTCTTTTCATTAAAGTAGACATGCCCAATTAGACTAGACATAGCCTTTCATCTCTCCAGGTAGAATGGATACTGCATGACAGCAAACATCATCAGTTGGTTGTATCAAGCTTCTTGTGGGGTCTTGAATGGAGAAATGGTTGATGAAGATGACAAAACTAGCAGAGATGGCAGGATTAATTTGTTTGATTAACGAAAGATCAACAACTATAATTATCAGTGACTGGAAACCCCTTATGGACTTTCTGCTGAAAAAGAGAAAAATGAACTTGTGACGTGTATTTGAAGATTATAAAAGATAACTAATGGAAAGAAATAAATTATGATTTAAACTTAGAGAGACAGAACATAAAATATAAATATATCTATAACCACTGTCATAAAGATCAGAAGCTACTTCTTTAGAATATTTTCTTCCTTTTTTCTATTCCTCTTTTATTTTCTTCTCTAATTCAGAATTAGTAATATTTTTAATTATATTGAAAAAAACCTTTTCAATGTTGTTTTTTTTTAAGATTCCCTTTGGGTCTTTGAAGCAGGAGGTCTACTTCTTAAAGTTTTATCTATTTTACCCGTATAAAACTGTTTGCACCATGCGAAATGAGGTCCAAATAAACATTTTATTAGAGTAAAAAATATGCATTTTTAAAAATGAAGTTATGGAAATAAATTATGAATTGTACTTCAAACAATGTTTCTTTGTCTGAAACTGCACTTTCATTTGCATCCGATACTGGCAAATCTGTCTAAGGTAGCATCCCAAAATCTAGAATTCTCAAAATCTCATACAATGATAAACTCCAGTTAAGTCTGGTGCAACGTTGGATGTTCTTTTGTGAGTTCCTGCACAATGAATTATATGAGGCATGTAGCAATGTTCTTAGCACAATCTTCATGTGCCATATTGCTGACCTCAATTATTCCCATTTATCTGAACATGAGATTGGAAGGGAGCCCAATCCCTCCAGCCATAAATGTTCTTCAATAGCCCTCTTGCATTTCTGTAACCTATGCAAAACTTCACATTTAAACATAAACATTTGAATAAGCATATACAACCTATTCTATTTCAAATGTATCTTTTGAAAGATACTCTAGAAATGTGAAATCTAAAAGATAACCATATTCCAATCTGCATACAAATTTTAGGAAGGTATAGATGAAATCTATTGGAATCCAGAAAGAAAACGATCCATTGAGCTCATTGTAGCCCGTTCCTAAGAAGAGTTGGGTAGGAGTGGAATGATACTGCTTTGACAAATTTTGTCATTGAAGAGGCACTGGAGTCCCTTACCTTGTGTTTCCCCTTTTTCCCATAGAGGGCAATTCTGTAGGCATAGAACGCCCTCTACAGGTCATCTCCCACCTTCCTTTGTTGTTTCTGTTATTTTTTTTAGAGACTGGTGAAAGTTCAACAGCTCTTGTTTGGCATGCGTTCTGTGGCTTTAAGCAGCTTGAGTGCTTTAGAGCTGCAATGTTGCTTCTCATCCCTTAATCCAATCTGCTACGAGAAAGTTTCCTTTTACTGTCTCCAAGTCCGTATGAAAACATTCAGAGGTAATTGAGACATTCCCAAACAATTAAGACAACCAGATGTGTTGTTATTTGTAATTACCTGAACATGTATTCCTTCTTTCAACAACAATTCCATTTTTTCCCCTTCCTGAAGCTTTCTGAACTATTCCAGATAATGGATAAAAAGATTAACTTGTTGGAAAAGTAATCTGTTGTATGAGCCTATTGTGTCTCGTTCGTATGCGAAATCACTTTTTTTTCTAAAGTAAACCTTGGAAAATGAAAACATTTAGTACGCAAAAGTTGCTTGATTGTTCGTATATATGCACGTGCAGGCTCATTACTTTGTGTTACTTTGATGGTGAGTGAACCAAATTTGCAAAATCGGGGCCTGCTGATTTTGAAATGTTTTACCAAAATAGCTCTAAATTGGACTAAAGAAAAGGTGACACCCCCATTTTCCTATTCAAGATTAGAATTTCTATAGTATTTTTAGCCTGAAACATTAACTTTGTAATAATACAAGTCCAATACTGACTGTATCTGAAATGATGTTCTGTGACATCATTGTCTTTTCATATTAAAGTCAACATAAAGTCAAGATTCCTGATTGGGTAGAATTATTTAGCCAGCAAAGACGAGGATTTTTTGTTGTTGTTTTTGGAGAATGAGGCTGAAGTAGCAACTAATCAAATTTACACATAGATTATGCAAAACAGGACAAGATATATTTGGGGTTGGAAGACTCAGACAATTTTGCTTCATAGCAAGAACAAAAAATATTACTTAATAAAATTCAGTCAGAACTAATTACATGAAATAAGTACAGATTTCTTCTTTTATAGAAGAACAGATTTAACTGATTGTACATGGTTTTTTCCTGGCTGTAGTTGCATTTAATTATTAAAACAACAACAACAAACAGAAACATAATAGCAGTTTTGTTTAAAACATATAACTCATAGGAAATGAAATAAATAAATATATAACAAATAAACTTCCCCAAAACAGCCACAACCTTTATATACAGGGATATTAAATCTATTCATCTGAATTAACTTGGTTAATTAAAAAAATGATTTTATTCTGCCCCTCCTCCCCCCAAAAAAGAGGGTTTCTGCAAATATAATAAATTATTCCAAACAGATTCTCCAACATTGTCTTATTTTGACTCAACTTATTTTACATTTCAAAGCAAGGGTAGAGATAAAGAGCGATGCACTGTAGTCCTTGCTGCACAGCTCTATTCATGTTTCTGTGGCCAACCAGAGCTCCACAATCAACAGAAACCCCAGATGATCAACAAAACAGCAGCAATTAATTGGGGCAGGAACAAATAGTTTCAGCATTAATTCCTGGGCTGATGTGGGAATGATGGGACACACTGGGAGAGGCAGTGATTGCCACCACATATTTTCTTTGTGTATTTTTAAAATATAGGCAGGGGGTGCATGTGTAATTACAGGTGATCAGTTTCTTGTTTTTACTTCTCGTAATACTTATATTATTTTTTTCCAGCAACAAACTGATGCTTAACATTTCAGTGCTCTGTTTGATGTTTATCATCCTGGGATGGCTGTCTGTGTATTTCACACTTTATCATTTGTATTCTTGTAATTGTGTCAACATTTACAGGGTCGCACTTTAGAGTGACATAAATTGTAGGGATATGTTATTTTGGGGACATACCTGACTTCCTGAAATGAAGCAGACAACCTTGGATAAAGGAGACCCAGAATCCCAACAGCGCAATGAAGAGGATTGTGAGACTTCGTGAAAGGTTTTGGAGCCTTGGAGGAAGGCAGTTGTAACTTATAGGTCACATGAAGATCTTCCAATTATAGGGAAGAATAATTCTTTGAAAGAACCCTTTGCTTGGAGCACCCTAAAAGCAAAGGACAGTGAATGCTTGTTGAGGTCCATTAGTTGATTCTGAATGACTACAGGGCATGAACTGAAGAAAGTGGCCATCATTAAACATGAGATTGTTTCTGATCCAGGAATAACTGAGTCATATGGAGAAAGAACCTGGCTTATTTTTGGCCAATTTATTCAAGTTAGGACTGGTGTTTGCCATCACTACTCCCTCCCAGATACATTGTCTCAGCCAAACCTTGTCTTGAAAATGCAGACTTCCTATTATTTATGTCTTTCCAGTATCATTTTTTTTTCATAGTCATACATTTATACCTGAAAATACCATACATGAATTTTAATGTCCCGATTCCCATGCTAATATGTAAGGTCTTCATCGGTCCCTGAAATTGCACACCCCACTGTTGAGCTGCACCTGACTGCACACTGAAAAAAAATGACTTTGCAATGGAGGGGAAAACTGGAACGTCTTTAATTTTAACACCAAGAGGTACCAACTTGGCAACAATAGGCAGTGTGTGCTGGTGTTATTTGCACAAATAGTACTGAACTTGAAAATAATATGAAGTGTAGGTAAATATCAAAATATTTTAGTTATTACCGTGTAGTTATTATAACTTGTTTCGCCTATTGCTTTCCAAAATAGAAGGAAACAGCCCCTTTTCTTGATATTGCTTTTGGAGTAATTGGATTCACATCTGGAGATAGTAAATCCAATGTTTTCAACCTTTCTTCTTCTCTCTACTCCACTCCAACCCCCAATTGTTTTCCCATTTCCAGCTTGGGCACAAATGTAGGGCCTTTATTTTCTGAATATTGCAATAAGCACTTTGCCTCCAACTATATTGTTCAAGTACGGCATCGTTGTTATAGCTGTAATTGTTACTATCAAGACACAGTTCTTTGTAATTAGAAAGTCAAGATGGTATTCAGCAGTATGGCAGCCCAGATTCTCATTTGTTAGGCTATTAGGAAAAAAAAATGTTTACAGGAAAAACAGTGTCATTGTTTAGTGCTCTTAATTGACCATCTGCTGGGTGAAGAAATGTCCAAAGAAGAATAAATAGACAGAGGCACACTTATTTAATTTCATTGCACATGGAACAAAGGAAGAAAAGCAAGAAAAGGGGACAAACTGGATAAGACATCACTAAATTGTTTTTGAAAGAAAACATTGGTGGTATATGTTAACATTTATTTAATTTTTCTCAACAGAAAAGGAGTTGGCTCCCTGCTCAACTTTCTTGCTCTATGTTGGTAGAAGCACTAACAAGAATAATAACGGGAATAAGATCTTTGCATGAAAACTTGCTTTTAGCAAACTAGGTTATCCATCTATGTAACTTTCTGTTAAAATTTCCCATGTTCAACATGAGGATGAGAGTTAAGACTTGGAAGCTGTACGTGCTGAGTTGAAGATACACCCTGAAATGTGATCAATTGAGTTCCCATTTGTAGAAGATAAGCATGCATTCAAAGGAGCACTTTAACAAACTTTTTCAGTATTACCATTGAAAGGAATATTCTATTAAAATATGTTTATTGACTAGGAAGTCAAGCACATAGGGATATCAAGTTTGAAGTGTGCCCTCGTGTTCCCCAATCCAGCGATGTTTTATAAATGTTGGGACAAATACTTTCCCTGGACTATCAGTTTATATGCATTCATTTCTGTGCAGATCACAGAACAATATGCGGATTAATTACTATAGTAAAGATTTGTTTGATTTCATAAGAGACCACAGCCTAGAGTGAAAAATGCCCACTTACGGAGTATCTTGCTGTGCTGCAAGCAATCATTTTGGATTCCATGCAGAAAAGTATTGTGTTAATTACAGCAAGGTATGGCCCAATTCTTTGAACCTGTTAGCCCATCTTCCTGTTAAGCTAGCTTGCTTGCTTGCTTTCTGTTCCTTCCTTCCTCCCTCCCTCCCTCCCTCCCTCCCTCCCTCCCTCCCTCCCTCCCTTCCTTCCCTCCCTCCCTCCCTCTTTCTTTCTTTCTTTTTTCTTTCTTATCTCTGTCTTTGTTTGAAAAAAACTTGCCTGAAGATTAGCTGTAGAAATTCCACCTTGAATTGTGCATTTTTAAAAACAACATCGTAATAGCATATACCTATTTTTATAAAGATACATACATTTATGAAATGTTATATCCATCTATATCTAAACTTGAAAGAACAATACTTATTCTGTTAAGGTGTATTGGCCTTGTGCTTCATTTTAGTAGTCCAAAAAAATTATATCTGTATATAATATTCCATTCAATAGACATTAGGTGGGCCTAATGATGGGATAGATCTTTAAGGTGGACACAGACTTGACAGTTGCTTATATTGCTAAATGGCTTTTACATAAGGCATGTAGACTTTAGAATGAATTCTCAGTAGCCATGAAAGTGATATAAAATATTTCAAGTTTCAATTTCAATTTCAATTTAATTCAATTTATATGGCGCCCCTCTCCGAACACTCAGGGCGGCTCACAATAGTTTAAATTAGAATGTTTCAATTTTAAACAATGTGCGTTGCCAAATTAGTTTTGAACTGGGTAAATTTATCTTGAGTGAACCTCACTCTAGAAATTCCTAATATTGGAGTGTATATTCCATCTTAATCTAGAAAAAAGTCTCCTGCTGGAACAGAATGTTTCTGCATTTAGATAAGCAACAATAAAGTTCAGACTATAGATGAATAAGAACATGATTTACTCTGAAAAAAATTACATTGATTACTTGATATTCTTGGATTATTTACTTGCAGAAGGGAGGAATGACATGATTTAAAATTTTAACTGAAATGATCACTATAGGATTCAATAGATCATAATGCAAATCTGAATTCAAAACACAAATTTCTTCCACTACTGTCCTCACTAATATTTACAGATTTATTTAGTTTTGATTTCAATTCACCTGATTAGTTCCAACTTCAACCATGATTAGTTCCAGTTCTCATTTAATTTGTTAAGCCCATTTGCTTAAAATTGACCAAATCTAACAAAGTCAAGTCAATATAATTGAAATAATAAAAGAGGAGGTCAAAGGTTGCAGTTTGGATAATACCCACAATGTGGACTAAACTGGCCTCTGTGTGGTGGTTTAAACTAGTGATGGGATTGGCAGAAAAATTACATACAAAAAAATCCAGCTAATATTGAATAATTCAGTCATTTGCCCACTCCATATTAAATATCACATAAATAACATTTCAGATCATACTGTACCATCCATTGGAAAAAATATAAAATGAATACAGTTGATGGTAAGAAAAGAATAAAAACAACTATACAAAATGGAGTGAGTAGCATGAAAAGATTTTAAGACTGTTTGGTCAGACAGAGCATGAATGAGAATTATGTCACAAAACAAATATACAGTATGAAGATAGAATGAAAAGGTAAAGAGGAAGAAGAAGAGCAAGAAAGTCTATTTGGATGAAGATGATGAGTCCCTCAAAACAACAGAGATAAGAATTTTAAAAACCAAAATAGGAAAAAGCATATGGAGAAGTTGGAAGCAAGCATACTTTGTAAAAATAAAAAGGTAAAAAATGTTACATCATGAATGCTCTTGATGTAAATTAGATTTACTTTATGTTTCCTTTTCCTTTTCTTATCTCATGCCTTCACTTTCTTGTTTACTATTTCTCCTTTTACTCCTTTTCTGTACTTTGCATAATTTTGTTTTCCCAGAATGAAATGGTCTGATAGGTAGGCATTTAAATATGTAGGTATGTATGCGTCATATGATTATATAGGTAGATCTTTGTGGCACATAGGTAGATCTTTGTGACACATAGGTAGATCTTCTTCAGGATGGTCTGTCCCCACTCTGACCATCTTTCCCAGAATCACATACTTGATAAGGGATCTGGATGGGGTACAACTTTCAGTGGTTAAAGATGCTAGGTTTGTCAGCTGGAAAGTTGACAGCCCAGGTTCAAGACCTGAGAGCCACATAATGAGGTGAGTTCCCAGCTCCTGCCAACCCAGCAGTTTGAAAGCATGCAAATGTGAGTAGATAAATAGGTACCACTTTGGTGGGAAGGTAGCAGCATTCTGTGCACCGTGGCATATAGTCATGCTGACCATGTCTTTGGACAATGCTGGCTAAGAAACAGAGATGAGCACTGCCCCCTAGAGTCAGGCATGACTGGATAGAGGAAACTTTTACCTTTAAGGAAGCTGGATGTTCATAAAATGTGTTCAAAATAATATAACATGAGTTTGGTCATTTTTTTGTATGTCTCCTTGACTAATCAGGAATGGCATTCTCAGGAATTCTCTCCATAACCAAAGTTTAAACATATCAATTATTCTTTGTATCCTGCTTCTTCAAAGTCCAACTATCTCTTCCATAGAATGTCACAGGAAATGTCATTGCCTGCATGATACTTATATTTATGGTACAGACAGGTGATGGAATCTGAATATCTTTTCCTATGCCTTCATTGCTGCTGTATGGTGTATTTCTTGAATGCTGGTTCCTGTGCTGTCCAGTCTAAAAGGGGAGAAGCTATTCGCTACGTCAATAACTTCACTGTCAATTCTAAGATTGTAATTGTGGTTATTAGTTTGACCTTCTTTATATTTAATCTTAATTGTATTGTATGCATACATGTATTTTTTACATGGAAGAGCATAAAATCCCCAGAGATATATTGGCCATTTTTTTTTATGGAAGCTCTTTTGAATTGGCAATTTGCACTCCTGCAATGGATTATACCAAGACAGGACCCACTGAGGGAGATAATTTCCAACATCACCAGAAACATCACTGTGGATAAACCATGTATTCTGTTTCAAAAAGCCACATTTTTAGTTTGGCATTTGAAAATGATTTTCTTGTCTTCTATGGATATACAACTTCTAAAAGGTAAGAATAAAAATTCACCATGCATTTGGTTCTTGTTAGAAAATAACTGATGAACTAAACAATAAACCCATCCCAGAAAAAATTAATTCTGATTAGATTACAAATTCTAGCAAAAAGTGGCAGCTCTGGTAAAATTATAAACATCAAGTCTCTGTGTTAGAGTTAACCTGAAGCAGATCTCAATAAGGTACAGACTTATTCCATGAACTTTTCTTGGAAATGATACAGAAATCATTTCTAATTATCATCTTCCAAGATCTTTTTTTGATTTCCTGGTCTAGATATTTTCTGATGGTCAGGTAACATCAACCTGATGCTGCTATCTAAGTGGACAAAATAGAAAAAAGATCCTGGGGAAGATGGAACAGAACCCTAATCCAGGGAACAGTAGCCAGATTAATAAACTATAGCTGACAAACCTGTAATTAGGACAAGAAGCAATTGAGAAAACTTTATAATCTGGATTAAGAGGCATAATCTGAAATGGGAAAGTGATAGTGAGAAGCATTTTGCAGATAACGGATAGGACAAAACTAATAATAAGTGACAGCACTGCTTTACTTTCTCTCTTCCCTACCTCTTTTTCGTGTTCATTCATTTATTCATTGATCCACCTTTCTTCAACCCAAAATTTATTTTTGTCCAGATCCACAGCTACATCCACTTGCAGTGGCACACCACAATTTTAATAAGCAACATACACAACCTTTCCCGCACTAGTAAACTCATTGCTTCTAAGAAGCATTATGATGTGATCTTGAATGCACAGGGATCATTTGGGAAGATTTAAGCCATTTTATACCACCATAAACTCTGATCATAAAGTTGACTTTTCTCAAACCAATAGCTGCAAGCCTGAGGCAGATTACATTGCAAGATTAAACCCTTTCTCCCCAACTGGAGTTACTGAACATAGTTGATTTTGTTGTGTTAGTGATACAGTTACATTATCCTAATACTCTATTTGTCACCACATAGTTCCTGAATAATCAGTTGGGCTGTATGAAAAATTGGGCAGAGCTCCCTAATGTTTTAAAGGCTTGTGAGCCAAAGAGTTTTTCAGGGAGTGATATCACAGATTGTATTGCCTCAGTTGAGGCATATTCATAGAGCCTTTTTAGTTCCTCAGAAGAATCCAAAGTCTTCAGATAGCAATGCTATTTCCCTCAGGTTCCATAGAAAGACATTCAGGATCTTGAACGGGAAAGTCTGAGATTAAGTTCAAACTCTACTCAGGGAACACTGAGGTGCCTATGTTCCTTGGTTGTCTCTCTGAGGATTCCTGCATAGTGGGAGATAGCTGGCTAAAGAAATAGAAGCAGTTATTTACTTGGGTATAGCTATTAATTTTAAGGAATGTCGCTTAATTGTTCCCAGTAGGTAAAATGCAGATGCCATGATTAAAAACATATGCAAAACCACTGCATTTCGAGGGAGGGAGAGAGAGAGAGAGAGAGAGAGAAAGAAAGAGGGGGGGGGGGAGGGAATGGCCAGTATGCTAGATGAATATTTGTAGACTAGGAAGATCTGCTTTGGAATGAATTTGCTGGCCACTTGCTCCCCAAATGCCTCCAAATGTTAAATAAATAAAAATGGACGAATGGTATGCTAATCCTCTTCAAAAATGAAAGGGTCCCTGAGTTTAATTTCCACAAATCTTCCTTTTCTACTACAGATCTAGTTTCAGCTGAACCTAGCCATTTATTGTGGATGACAACTTAATAAAATGAAGTCCCTTTAATAAACACTGTATCAGAATATCCCATCTTTTTTATGTGGCAGTGTAAATTTCTACTCCTGAAAGAAACATTTAACATTCCTGCTATTTTAATACTTTTAATAAATATTTGCAATTCCTGTGATAAGGCAGAAAATGCATCGCTTCCAAAATTTATGTGACTGCTGGCAGGTGGCCATTTTCCAATTTTCTGTCTCACTAATACACATTTATTATGTATTTCCAAATGCCCCCATTTGCTATTTGGCTTGTCATTAAAATGCCATTTCCTTTGAGGGAGAAAAAGAGAAGAAACTTGCACAAAGGAATCTTGACTGGGCCTTGGCCCAGAGATAAAAAGTTGGGTGGACATGAGAGACTGATTGGTCCCTTAGGTGAATGATTGATTGATACATACATATATACATACATATATACATACATACATACATACATACATACATACATACAAGTAGATTAATGTTTTGATTTCCAAATGGATGGCTACATTTTAGCATATTGTCTTTTTGTTTACTTCAGCCCCCCAAACATAGCAGGATGGAAAGTAGCCAAATAATATCCATAGCACAACATGGTGAAGGTGAATGTTTATATTTTGCCTTGAGTTTCATCTTGAAAATCTGATCCTAAGAAAGCTTTAGTACTCAGTTCATTGCTTCTCACTGTAGAAATGGCAGTTGCTAAGCCAAAAATAATCTAACAATCCTAGCAGATGGCAAAAGAAAAAGAAAAATGAGCAAATAAGTAAAAAGGAGGAGGGGAGGGGAGAGGGTGGGAGGAAGGAAGGAAGGATTAAAGTCCATGTTAGTTAGTGTAACACAACACAGAGATGAGTATATCAATCAATTTTTGTGTGTGGGGGGGTTGTTTTTGTTTGCAACTTGTATTTATTTGGTTTTTTTTACTTTCTATTGAAAAAAATTCATATTGAAGATTCCTGTCCATTTTCCTCCTCTCTTCCAATTTAAAAGCACAAAAGAACCACCCACAACTTCTGAACGCAAGCCATTCTACTGGTTAATTGTTCTCACTGTCAGGAAGTTTCTTCTTAGTTCTAGATTGGTTCTTTCCTTGATTAGTTTCCATCCATTGCTTCTTATTCTGCCTTCTGGAACTTTGGAAAATAGGTTGACCCCCCCTCCTCTTCTTTGTGGAAGCCCCTCAAATATTGGAACACTGCTATCATGTCATCCCTACTCTTTCTTTTCACTAGACTAGATACACCAAATTCCTGCAACTGTTCTTTATATGTTTTAGCCTCTGGCTCCCCAATGATGGTTATGTTATAATTACATGATGGTTGGACCTTCAGTTGTTGCACCAAATGCATGGTAGAGGCAAGGAGGACCCTGGGGAAGCCAACTACTTCCAAATCTGTATGCTCTTTGGACACAGGGACAACATTTTCAGGACCAGTGAAAGGCTGGGTGGCTGCCTTGCTACACTTTCTCTCTATGTTAGTTTGTTTTACAAATCCAAATTACAAATTTGGTTAGTTTATGGTATTGCGTGAACCCAGAAAATCAATGCATTCACATACAATCAGGGAGCATGTCCCTGAGCTGAATACATTTTTCTTTCTGGCATAAGCTACTTCACAGGATTGTTGTGAGGAGAAAATGCAGAGAAGGTGATAAAAAAATGTAATTAAAGAACTCCATAGACCTTGTTTTTCACAAATATATGACGCATGTTGTGGTTCTACAGCACCACTCCTGGGGATTGTTTCACTTTCCTCTAATGTCACGGTGCACAGTCTTCTCAAAATATAAGCCCTGACATTTCTGGAAATCACTAGATCATTAGGAGCTTGAATGTTGCTTTATTTCATGATGGAAATACGCAAAAAAGAAGAAATACTGTCAGAAAAGCAGCAGAGTACCTAGCAAAACACTTGTCATAAGGAAAGCTATTTGTGGAATTGTGATCAGACAGGCATTATTCCCATTCCAGTAGATAGGCTAATGCATGGACACACTGTCATTACCTGCCCGTAATTCCACTGAGAGGTCCTGATAAACAAAACAGATGACACAAGTGAAGGGTGAGCCATTTATATGTGCTATCAGCTTCTTGGGCCCTGGCCCACCTGGTTGAATTATGCTCTCCGTAATGGCCGGTGGCCCATGAACTTTTATTTATGGTGTCAGCTATGCTAATAAATACAGCCATGAATAGACCACAGCACAGCACAAAAGGTGACCTATGGGCCTCGTTTGCTGAGATGATGGACAGGATTGGTGTGTGAATGCCTCTGTGCAGACTTGGGCTAAATAGGCCCATCCCCAAGTGTTTAGAAACATTCCCTGCATTCTCATTTATTTTTATTTAAAAAAAAATCCATTCCGTGATCCTCGGGAGAAATAGCCATTTGGGACTCATCCAGAAGTTAATCCACCCTGTTGTTCTACATTCTTGATGTTAGCCTTGCATAATGAATAAAATGATGGACGATGGATCTGGCAATGATGATAATGACAGTGGCTGAAGGTGGTGGCTAGTGTTGTAAAAAATGCCAAAGATACTATGTACAACCTGAGAAGGGTATTTGTGTGATGGTTTTTCTTTTGAAATATCCCAGCAGACGTTGAGAAGAACTCTGGGACGGCTCATCAGTCTTTTAAGGAAATATGGGTGTTAGTTTAGGGTTGCTTGTTGAGGATCATATAGCATAATCTTCATATAGCATAGTGTGTGGATGGAATTCTGCTTGATAAATTGGAATATAATAGCCTCATGCATGCATCCATCAAGCTCTGAGGAGAGCTCAGAAATTGAGCGGAGGGGAAGATAAACAAGGCATAACCCAATGTCTCTGCCTCTGTTAAGCGTGTTATCATATTTGGTGTGTTGGGATGCAGACCAAAGACTCTTCTTGGTCTGCACTTGATCACAACTAAAAACCCTGATAGGCTTTAGCAGTATTGCTGATGATGCAGAGGAATCAACTCATCTTTAGGGGAATACGCACCACCTTCGATCCTCAGTGTGTAAGAAAGGATTGGGGCTAAACCCTTGCAACTAGTATTGAAACAGGGAGCCCACTCTCTTATTGGGAACCCCAGCATGGAAGGTTCAATGTTTCTCAGTCATGCACACATAAAAAACAGGTGAAGCTTCAATTACACTCTTGTGGTGGCCATCTTGACTTTTTTAAACATACTCTGGGGACACTTATCAGGAAGGGATTTTCATCTCAGTGATGGAACATATCCATGACAGGGTTGTTGTTGTTGCTGTTTGCATGTACAGTAGAAGGAGCAAAGCAGTTCCTTATAGATTTCTAGTTAATACAGAGAACGCTTCCTTAACTGTGCATTATAAATGTTGCATATTCTTCTTATTAAAATGGGTTGTTAATAAATACTTTTCTTACAACATTTCTTTTAACTAGCCTGCTAGATAACCTGACCCAGTTCTGAAAAGCCCTCACATTAGGATTTCATTAAACTTAATATTAGAACCAGTTTGGTTAGAGCAGTCCAGGTACCAAACTAACAACAGGTTGTATTCCTCTTTCATCACAGGTAACTTTGACACAGTCTCTGTCTCTGTCCCTCTCTCCCTGACCTACCTCATAGGGTGGTTGTTGTAGAGAAAAAGTAGGAATATGAAATATTATGTGTATCATCTTGAGCTCCTGTACAAAAAGTGGATCTAAATCTAGTAAGTGTCTGCTATTAAAAAAAAGGGGGGGTGGAGGGCTTCCTTTTGTTTTTGTTCTGTCATTTGGTTTTGAGGCAAATCATATAGCATATTTAGTATAGTTATGGGATCAAAAAATATAAGCGTGTAAAAAGAACCCTATGATTTAGACCAGTATCAGGATATCATCACTAACAAGCCAGAAATATACAGGTTTACAAGCATTGTTTAGAAAGATCATCATCCTCTTCTACTGTGGCTCTCAGCAGCATCTCTGAAGGTAGATACAACCATGAAGATGAATTTAAAAACCATGGAAATCCAGCACCACAACTGATTATCACCATCATCACCTAATGACAGCAAATTAAGATAGTTTAACTATGTGTGTTGTGGACAAAAGTACATTCTTTTACTGTTTTGAATCTCCTCAAATATAGTTTCAAAATGAAATAATACTGAGATTCATCAGGGGGAGTCCATATTTTCAAAAAGCTGGTTTGGGCCTTTCAAAACCACTTAAAGTTTGAAAGAAATGTGGCGTGCCAAGAGAAATGCTTAAGACTGCTGAAGTTAATCACAACCTTAACTATTCAGGCAGCAGTATGTCAGCTTTTTGTTCCCATTATGTTTAACACTCCAGATATATAATTTAATGTAGACTTAATGATAGACTCAACCATTCAACTTTAATCGATTTTTCCTCAAATTCTACACTCCAGAGTGAAGCTTATGGGCCACCACTGAGGCTGTCCATTACTCCAGTGTCAATATGTAAAAAGGAAAAGAAAAAGAAAATGGTGTAAGAGAATTTATCTTGAACTTATATTGCTATTGATGTGTAATATACAATAAAAACAGTTAAATTTCAATTACCCACAGGCAATTATAATTTTATTGTTTGACAGTACTGTGGGGATTTTTATAATTCCCAAGACTAATAATTTTCTATAATTTTACAGATTGTGAAATAAACTATTAAAGATTATCTTTGAAAAGGTTCTGAAATTGTAAGGGTGTATCACACTGTTCACGTACATTATTAGTAATTAGAGATCTCTGGATAGTGAAATATCCACTGGTGTTCTGCCAGCTGGATACCATATTTTCTTGCAGGTTTCTATAATCTTGAACCAAAGCACTGAAACTTCTCCACAATCACATCTAAATTTTTATTAGCATTTCCTTGATCTCTTATTAAGCTACTCTGAAGTGTTTGATAAGTGAAATTTGGGCTTCCTGATGGGGTAAAAACAAGGAGAGCCTATAGTATCCTCTTTTCCTGTCATGTCAGAGAGATTTTGTACACACAGAGAGAGATCTCAGTTGTTGATTCCAGAAGAAAATTAGTGTTGTTGAAATATCTTTATTACAGATAAAAAGCGAATATTTTGTACATATAAAGTACAGCCCACCGTAGTTCATACCAGCCAGAGAATGTAATATTTCACACAGTTCTTCATCAGACTACAGGTTGTGTAGTTGATTTTATATTCTAAAGCCATATAATGTTTGAAACTAACAGAGTGAATAGGTTTGCCAGGAAGAGAGACTGTTAGGTCCAGTGGTTAAGACAGCAGGCTAGAAAACAAGAGATTGTGAATTCTAGTCCTGCCTTACCTATAAAAGCCAGCTGGGTGAATCTGGGTGAGTCACTCTGTCTCATCCCAATCCACCTTACAAGGTTGTTGTTGTGGGGAAAGTAGAAGAAGGAAGATGTTGAGTAGTTATTTGTAAAAATAATAAAAGTGGGATATGAATAAATGAGTAATAAAATAACTAGTCAAAATTAGGGATATGCAGAACAAATATAATCTGAGAGCTGTGGTGGCCCAATGATTAGAATGCAGTATTGCAGGCTAACTCTGCTGACTACTAGTTGTTCGATCCTCACTGGCTCAAGGTTGACTCAGCCTTCCAGCCTTCTGAGTAGCCAGATTGTTGGGGGCAATATGCTGACTCTGTAAACTACTTAGAGAGGGCTGTAAAGCACTGTGAAGCAGTATATAAGTCTAAGTGCTAAGTGCTAATTATCTCATTTAATTATTCACTTCTGAAAACTTGATTTGTCAAGTTTTGTTTTGTTCTGGTTTTGAATTAGTGCTTTTTCTTACCAGAAAAAAATATTGTTTGGTTGTTGAATTGGCCTATCCATTGTATAACACAACTTGGGACTTTCTTCTTTTAAAAAGGCAAAGGAACATAAACTGGTGTTCTGTTTTTTTATGTTTCAAATTGGTAAATACTCTAAGGAGTGCAGAACTCTCTATTGAGATGCAACCTATTTATCACTGTTTTCTGAAAGGACCATATGCTCATTCATCTACTGATGTGCACATCCCAATCACATATTTTTGGGAGGTGTGATTCTGACTTACTTTTGTGATTTTGATGTTTTCTCTTTTTTTTAAGTACTGAAGTAGTGGATAGCTTCTGCATTTTAGGATCAACTATAGCTAAAGACATGGCAACAATGAAATGTGCCACATGCTAACACTTGGTAGAGAAGCCATGAAGGCTTTGGAAATATTATTCAGATACAAAGATGTATCTATAGCTACAAATATCAGAATCATGCAGGCAATAGTTTTCCCTATATGACTCTATGAAATGAAAGTTGGATTTGAAAGAGGATAGCAAAAGTATTCATGGTTTTGACTCCTGATAATAACATGGACAGCTAACAATACAAAAAATGGATCATCAAATACATCAACACAGAGTTCTCAGGCAAGGTATAAATGACAGGGTTAAATTATCCTACTTTTGATACATTATGCAAAGCCCAAACTATCTGGAGAAGTCAATAATACTGGGAAGGAAGGAAGGAAGGAAGGAAGGAAGGGATGCTCAGTGACAAGGTGGATGAACTCAATTATAGTAGTAATGGGTGCACTATTGCAAGACCTGAAGGACCATCCTGGAGAAATTGTATGTATGTGGTCACTAAGACACTGACTTAATGGCACATAATCAATCAATCAACAACTAGAATCAATTTTTGAATAATTTTTTCAACAGAATTAAAAACATAAACTTCCTTCCCCACATAATCTTCAAACCCATAAATCACAAGTTTATTTTCCTCTTTTTTAGCAAAAACTCCATAAGAGGTTTCTAGTCACCAATCAATGTAATTGCAACATTTTATGTAGCAAATAACCTCACCTTGGTATGTACTTTAGGAAACAATATTTCCAATTTTAGTACAGTCTGCTCATTGGGTAAAGGCATGGGATTTGGAAAATGTGTCTAATGTTCAAAGTCTGCTAATCTCTCACTGAAGCAGCAAGAACTGTTGTATCTAACTGAGCATGCACATGTGCAGGAATTTGCTTGAATAAGCAGCTGCCTTGAAATGAAAGCCAGTTATGTGCCTATAAATTAAATTAAGCAATTCACCTGGTCATCCTAGTCAACAATGAATTGCATGCAGGCGATTGGGTAGGCTGGCAAAAGATGGATAGATGGCATGGCTGTCTTGCTTCCCATTGCCAATTTCTTTCCATGTTGGCTTTGAAAGCAATGAAGGCTTTTGCTGTGAGATCCATAGTGAAATGAACAGGACGATGGAAAGGGTTTTTAGTTCTATTGTTAATCCCTTGCATTTTTCAGTGCCAGAACCAGAAGACAAATGTTTTACAGCTGGCAAGAAAAAAGACTATTGGCTCCTTAAGCTGCTACGAAAAGAAATTATCCATGGATTCATTCACAAGACTCCATCTAGGTGTTTATTATTGTAATGCATATCTAACATAGTTGCATATTTGTTAATCTTTTAAATAAGGAGTGGGGAGCCTTTTTCAAACAAGTGATTTCTTAACTGGAAGTGATGTTATGATCACATTTCTTTAAAAAAAAAACTATGGGAAACTATGGGAATGTCTGTTTCCTGTTTTAGAGTAATTCGATGCTTAACTTCAGCTGTACTGCACTATCATGCATTTATATATCACATTTGAAATTTACGTATTTATGACAGTATTGTTCTGGGAATTCTGTGGTCACCCAACAAGAGAATTTATTTGAAGATATGTGTTATAAGGAAACTCTTTCGTTTAAAACACTCCAAAAGACTTTCTGGGTTTAAGAACAGTATGAATGTATTCTTTCTCAATATGAATATATAAGGGACAGATAAGTTTTCATCACTCAAAATCAAGTACAGCTTCCACATTCAGATAAGCATTTGAATCTCATTTACAGCTGCAGTTCTCAAAAGTAGGGGCAGCTAAGTAGCTTTGTAGGCCAGAGTTCCCCAATGTTTCCAGCTTTGTGGACCAGTGGGGCAGAAGAGAAGATTGTTCTGCCAAGCGGCCATGATGCACGCATGTGAATGCAACTCCTTTTGTGTGAGTGGTGTGTAAGCGTGCCTGATGCTCATGCAAATGAAGTGAGTGCACTCGCTGGCCATTTCTGTGGCTCAGTTGCAGTCCCCTCACAGCCCATTACTGGGCCGGCCCACAGGCTGGGGACCCCTGTTGTAGGCAACTTGTGGAAAAATATATGTTAGAGAAAGATAAATCTCCATGGAATTAAGAATTAAAAATTAAATTCAATATCAGGATAATCTCAACATAATATTGGAAAATGAATTCTGGGCTTGGATGGTATCTAACAAGTTAAAAACAAGGTGATACAGTGGTTATAATGCAGTATTGCAGACTAATTCTGCCAACTGTCAGTAGTTCAATCCTGATTGGCTCAGGGTTGATTCAGCCTTCCATCCTTCTGAGGTTGGTAAAATGAGAACCCAGATTATTGGGGGCAATTGGGGGGGGGGGGTTAAACCACTTAGAGAGTGCTGTAAAACACTGTGAAGTGGTATATAAATCTAAGTGCTATCGCTTCCAGAACAACAGGTCTCCAGAAGTTGTGGATGTTTCAACACTGGAAATTTTTAAGAAGAGATTAGACAACCATACATCTCAAATGGTATAGGGTTTCCTGTCTGAGCAGAACTAGAAGACCTCCAAGGTCCCTTCCAATTCTGTTATTCTGCTATCTAACAGCTATTGAGTATGGGCTAGGGGAAAGTATGAGTAATAATGATGCCTATGATGTGACTAGATTAAAGTCAAAAGGACCGTGAGCTGTTGATATGACAGAGACAATAAGAAAGTTTGATGCTTCAAAGATATATATTGTGTACTATTGGTACATGGAATGTCAGAACTATGAACCAAGGCAAACCTGAAGTTGTCAGAAAAGAAATGTCAGGACTGAACTGATTTGAACTGCTATTTCATATCAGAGGAGTATCAAATTGTCTATTGTGGACAAGAAATCCATAAAATAAATTGAGTAGCCCTGTTTGCTAATTTACAACAGTGTCAAAATAAGTCCTTAGATACAACCAGGAAAATGAGAGAATGATCTTAATTCAAATTACTATTATGATAACACAAGGTTCTGCTCCAAGCAAGAATGTAGAAGTGGAAGTCTGACTAGTCATAGATTGCCTACTCAGCACCAAAAAGGATATCATTAAGGAAATTGAAATACTAAAATTGGAAGTAAAAAAGCATCTACATTAATATATATCATGAGAAATAGACTAGAAGAAATAGAAATTGGACTACAGATAAGTCTTCAGTTAATAACCACTTGTTCAGCAACTATTTGAAATTACCACACCAAACAAATAGTGCTTCAGTCCTCAAAGTTCCACTCACCCAAACACTCCCACAGTCATGTGATTATGATCTGGGTGCTTGGTAACTGACTTGCACTTAGCACAATTCTAGTGTCTCGCAGTCACATGATTGTGATTTGTGAACTTCCCTGCTGTCTTTCCACAAGCAAAGTCAGTGAGGAAGCCAGCAAGGCAGGTTGCAAATTGCCCGGGTAAGTCTCCCCCATCCACCCACCTTCTGTGTTCTTCTGCACTTATGCTGTACATCTCCATTTACTTGTGCACAATCTTCAGACACCCAAGCACTTTTGTGTATTTTTTTTTATTTTTTAAATTTTATTTATATGCCGTCCTTCTCCGGAGACTCAATGCGTTAAGCAATAGCCTTCATACTTTTGTATATTTTATACAAAGTCAGCTTATTGCCCCCACAAACCGGGTCCTCATTTTACCCACCTTAGAAAGGATGGAAGGCTGAGTCAACCTTGAGCCTGGTGAGAATTGAACTCGCAGTAATTGCAGGCAGCTGGATGTTAAATGCTGCCTTAGTAGGAGGCATTAGCCTCCTACACCACTCAGACTCCTGTATCATCTCCCAGCTGGCACAAGCCATCCCAAATCCTACTGTGCTTGTGCTATGCCTCTCAGTCACCCTTGTGCACCCTCTTCAGCCAATCACACATCCTTGCATACCCTCCTGCACCTGGTAGTAGGCACCTCAAGCCCTGCCATGCTTACATCATGCTTCACTAGCAAGCCTCACATCATCTTGCTCTTCCTATCCAGCAGCCGACACTTATCTGGCTGTTGGCCTAGTTGCAAGCCAACAGGGATTTATAACTTCCTGCCAGCTTTCCCACTAATGTTAGTTGTTGGAATCTGGCAGGAAGTTGCAAGGAGATGCACTTAATAACCCATAATCCTTGATTAAGGATGGCAAAAGAGCCTCGGTGGCACAGCAGATTAAAGTGCTGTTAAGTAACACCAGCTGCCTGCAATTACTGCAAGTTCGAATCTCACCAGGCTCAAGGTTGACTCGGCCTTCCATCCGTTCGAGGTAGGTAAAATGAGGACCCAGATTGTGGAGGCAATAAGCTGACTTTGCATGAAAAAGAACACTGCTTAGTGGGGGCTGAAAGCCCTACTAAGCAGGTATATACAAAAGTATGAAGGCTATTGCTTAACGCATTGTAAGCCGCCCTGAGTCTCCGGAGAAGGGCGACATATAAATCGAACCAATAAATAAATAAATAAATTTGGAACTGCTGGGATTGTTGTCACTAAGTGATGCAGTTACAGTTATGCTACATTGTACCACCATATCACTTAATGATGGAAATTATGCTAAGGTACCAATTACTGTTGTAATTTAAGGACTGCTTGTAGAAGAAATAGAAAGTGAAATTACAATTGGTGGGAAAAACCTCAACATTCTCACATATACATTCTCAGATATACATTATCGTTGGCATTATTTTGGTAGCTAGAAAGATATAAATAATCGCTTGGAAGATGGAAGAATGCAAAAAATTGGTCTGTTGCTTTATAGTAAATAAAGTAGAATTTTATCAACAGGTAATGCCAACCCAATGCAAATAAGTGGAGAAGATGTTGAAGCATAACATACTTTATAGGCTTCAAAATTCATAGAAACAGTAGCTGTAGTCATAAAATAAAGAAATGTCTGTTACTTTGAAAATAGACTATGACAGATTTGGACAAAATATTAAAGTGCAGAGACATCATGCTGAGAACAAAGGTATATATTGTCAAAACCATGCTTTTTCCAATTGTGAAAGCTGAGCCATCAGAAAGGCTGAATGAAGAAAATCACATGCCTTTGAATTGTGGTGCTGAAGAAAATTGTTGAAAAAAAATTGGACTTCAGAAAGAACAAGTAATTCAATCCTGGGCAAAGTAAAACCAGACACCTCACTGCAAGTATTAATAATAAAACTAAACCTTGGATAAATAATACTATGGCAAAATTCATTGGAGAGATGTCTGGTGCTTGAAAAAGTTGGAGGAAATATTAAAATGGGGCAGGTGGGAACAACCACAGAAGTCAAGTTGGATAGATCCTACCACTTATGACACAAGCAGACACTTATAATTACTCAAACATAATCCTGGAAAAATATACTCTATATTCTAATGCTCAAAGTATAAGAAACAAACAGGGCAAACCTGAAGTCGTAGTATATAAGGGCAGATACAATATTATTGCCATTACCAAATCTTGGTGGGATGAAACTCATGACGGGAATGTACTGCTGGAAGGATATAAATTGTCCAAAAGAAAGGTGTTCATCCCAAAGTGCATAGCTAAAAGTCTATGAAAATTCTCAGGTCATGGTTGTCCTCCAGCTCATGGTTGTCTCAAAGGTCTATTACTCATTTGCACTACTCAGGTGGCCCTGAGGACACAGATAAACCTCCAAATGGCTCTAATGGCTCTCTAAAAGAATGCAAATGACCAGCTGTCTGCAAGGAGTATAAATCCTTCCATTCCCCTCCATCCAGTGAGAGCTGAAGAAGCTTCTTGGATGAGAAGTGAAACGTCTTCAAAAGAGAAAGTTGCCTCCCGAAAAAGCATCTTTGGGACAACCATGACCTGAATGACTGAGAATCTTGATAGACTTGTTCAAAGAAAACAGACCTAAAAAAGAGGAGGTGACGTTGTATTATACTAGATGTCTACACTACACCTCTACAGAAATGCAGAAAAAGGAAGAAAGCTTTCTTGAATACATTTTGGTTAATATAAAAGAAAAAAAAAGAATAACATTGCCATAGGTGTATATTACAAACCACCCAAATAAGCAGAGGAAACAGATAAACTTTTTGTTCATCAGTAAATATGGTGTGCAGTGGGAAGTGGTGGCTCAGTGGCTAAGATGCTGAGCTTGTCGATCGAAAGGTTGGCAATTCAGCGGTTCGAATCCATAGTGCCACGTAAGAGGGTGAGCTCCCTTACTTGTCCCAGCTTCTGTCAACCTAGCAGTTTGAAAGCACATAAAAAATGCACGTAGAAAAATAGGGACCACCTTTGGTGGAAAGGTAACAGCGTTCCATGTGCCTTTGGCATTTAGTCATGCCAGCCACATGACCACAGTGACATCTTTGGACAGCGCTGGCTCTTCAGCTTTGAAACAGAGATGAGAACCACCCCTTAGAGTTGGGAACAACTAGCACATATGTGTGAGGGGAACTTTTACCTTTTTAAATATGGTGTGCAGGAAAGTCACCACAATAATAATGGGGGACTGAATCCCAGTGGTGGGATTCAGCCAGTTCGCACCACTTCGGGAGAACCGGTTGTTAATTTTCTGAGCAGTTTGGTGAACTGGTTGTTGGAAGAAATCATTTGGGCAGAGAACCAGTTGTTAAATTATTTGAATCCCACCACTGCTTTTAACTATCCTGACATCAACTGGGAGACAAACTTTGCAGTAAGTGGGAGAACAAACAATTTCCTGATGAACTTAGCTGACAACTGTATCATCCAAAAAATAGAGGAGGGACATTGTGAGTCAGCTCTACTGGACTTAATTCTTACTAACAAAGATGAAATAATAGAGGTGGTTGATGTTTCTGGAATTTTTGGGGACAGTGACCATGTAAGAATCGGTGCTTTTGAATCAATTCAGGGTAATTTTAAGATAATGACTAGATGTGTGCAGTCTCAGATATTGCTCCTTTCATATACAAACACAGTTGGGGCAAAGATATCAACTGTTTCTTTCAAATCACCATGAGTAGCCAGGAATTTAATCTTATGACCTTCGCAAACAATTCTGCTCACATTACTTAGGAAATGTTGCTCTTCTATTTGTGTCTCACTTTTTCTACAAAAAATTGTTCAGGCAAGTACTTTGGGAGGGAGAGAAATAAATATACTATAGCCGTATTCTCCATCTTGCTCCATCTTTCTTTTGGTTTATTATTTCTTTAAACCTTTACATTTTTTAATTCTTATTCTTCTTAATCTCTCAATCTATTCCTTTGATTTGTGGTACAATCTCTACTGTCCAGTTGCCTCAGACACTATATAAGTGTCCCCTGATATCTATCTATCTATATCTATCTATCTATATCTATCTATCTATCTATCTATATCTATCTATCTATCTATCTATCTATCTATCTATCTATCTATCTATCCATCCATCCATCCATCCATCCATCCATCCATCCATCCATCCATCATCTATCATCTATATAAATTTGAATAATATTTGAGATGAAATGCCAACAGGATTTATACTGTATGTGCTAATTCAAATTAAATTTCAGTTGGAACTTGGCTAATATGAAGCCTGTCCTGCTTAGTTGCTTGACATCCCTCTCCTTATTTACCTCTCCAGTTTACCATCTCCAGTTTTTTGGGACTGAGACTTTTCTAAATCAATAGATTGTCCCACTTGAAGACTTGACTGAGTTGAGGGCTTGGCTGGGATTTTACATTTTTCTTTGTTCTCACTGATGTTGGTATCTTTGGGTGTTCTTTCTTGTTACTGTTACCGCCATTTTATTCTCTTCCATCTTCTTTGTCTTTTTCCTTCTTTTGTTGTCTGTCATCACTTGGTCCAAAGGAATGGCAGGGTAAAGAGGAGGAGGAAGAGCAAGAGAATATAAAATGGTTGCCACTGCTATTAGTCTCCCATTGGGCCCTGAGGGAAAAGAGCTTTATCTTGTTATTGCTAGTGAATTGGACTAAGCATGAAATAGAAATGACAGGGAAGTAACAATAATCATCATGGTGGAATGGAGGCTCAGCTGTCCTCCATAAGTGATGAGTCCTGAAGCTAGAGGACCTTTTGTTGGAATGTCAGTCTCGTCAGAGTGCGAAATGAAGCCAGTACCTGAAGTTCAATTGTCTGTTTTCTTTTCTGCTCTGCAACTGCCCATTTTCAAGCTGCTTGCCAGCCTCAGAAAGGGCTTTTGAATTGGGCTATGCAGTCTCTTCTGAAGCAAAAGTACTATTTATTGGGGCTTTTTAAGTGCAAGGCAAGTGACCTTGGCATCACCTCAGCTTAGGGCACTTTATTCTTATCAAAGTGAGTTATCTTGAAGCTAACGCTGAATCTTTTCCTGCTATTTTATCGTATTTAACTTCTGAAAAAAGGAAAATGTCTCTTGCAAGGACAAAGTGACAAACTGTCTTAGCCCCCAGAAGTTTTGTGTGACTTGAAAGGTTGAATGTGTAGATACACACCCTGTTTCCTTGGTGTGAGGCTGCAGCAAAAAGGTTTTATTTGGGAGCTTCAGGTTCACCCATTGCCTTTTTAGAATAAACAGTGACTTCAGGAAAGGCAGAAGTGATGGAGCAAACATGATTCTAGAAGTTTCTCCAGTTGTCTGAAGTGAATGGAAAGAAGGAATTTTTGGTTCTTTCTTCAAAATGGAAATATTTTCTGGGATTTTTTACATTTTTTTATCCTGCCTTTATTATTTTTATAAATAACTCAAGCTGATGAAAATATCTAATAATCCGCCCTCCTCCTATTTTCCCCACTATACGGTGAAGTGGGCTGACAGAGTGATGGGCCCAAAGCAACCTCATCCCTATGGTGGGACTAAAACTTTCAGATCGATGACCATCATAGCATCTTGTGGAAACAGAATCCATATGACCAGGCCTTCCATCTGCTAATCTATCAGGAGCCATATGTTCACAAGGGCCTCCAATTTGGACCTGGTCCTTCAGGGATAATGCAACCCCATCCAGAGACAATAGAGGGATGATGGAGGAAATCCAATGTACAAAAACTAGCTCTATTTCACTAAGACTTGTTCTCTCCCATCCAGACCCTAACAGCATCTAAACAATGAGAAAATATTTCAACAGCATCTTAAGTGGGATCTGGGATCATAATATACAGTTATCTACATTTCATTAGTGTACTGCTTGTATTACACCAAAACCACTGGTTGGTCAGCTCTAGTGATATGTTTTGGGTGTCTGAGGGGAATATTCTCTTTGCTTTTCTCTCTGTGTGTACATCCCATCTTCCTTTAATGATGCACATTTCATGAATTTAAATTGAACTATAGTAGCCATGTAATGAAATCATAGAATTGTGTAACATGTGCATATATAAAATTATAAACAAATGAATAGTACTTTCATCCAGAGATATCAAAAACTAATTAAAACTGAATTTATGACCTGGGGTTCATCACACAGAATTGTCCCAAAGGTGCTTTTTCAAGAGGCAACTGGACTTTCTTGTTTTTCTTTGAAGCTGTTTCGCTTCGCATCCAAGAAGCTTCTTCAGCTCTGGAGGATGACTGAAAGTATTTTGAGGTAATGGAGGCTGCAATACACAAACAAACACATGGGAATAGGTCACGTTCTCCCTTTTTTCCATACTGGGGAGGCTTTGTTGGGATTTCCTCCCTTTAACTGTGTTCTCTCTACCTGGAGCTTAAGTTACAGTTTTTGTGTCTTCATTTTAAAACTATAGCCATTTACACTGTTGATTTTCCACACTTGTACACTGACTATGTTCTGAAATTGGTTAAAGCAGAGGGTGGGATAGGGGAGATACAATCCTGAAGCTTCAGGTTGCTATTGCAGCTCTATGGACTTTGTTTTTGCTTTTCTTTGAACTTTACCAGATACATATCAGGGAAAGAAAGGAAGGAACTCTTGGAATGTGGAATTCACAACACTATAACATGAAAGCTAATTGTGTAACCATAAGGGAAGAAACTGGCTAGGAGAACAGCTGCAATTTATACTAGAATTACTATGTGGGCAAAAATAATTGTTTTGGCTGTGTTGATCTCATCAGTTTGTGAGTATGACTTCTTTTTAGAGATGCTATCTGATGCCCAGAATGAAAACAGAACATAAGCCACCCTGGATTTTGTTTAAACCCATCACAGTAATATGGAGTGTCAGAGAACTAAACAAGACATCACAATCTTGTAGATGGAAGACAATGTTTGGAAGGAGGTCAGCTGTTTCAGCTTTATTTGTACACAAAACCAGAGTTGTATTTCTAGCAATGACACCTTTTTGAAGAGGCATGCCTATAAAAAGGATACTTCTATTCCTTTCTTGTTATGAAAAGAGAAGAAATAGTCACTCTAGGAAAATATTTCCTTCCCCTCTAACTAGCTGCTTAGATTCTGTGACTTATTTTATTGTTCTGCAGGACTGAAGGAAGGGAAGTGCACTTTTCTTCTCCTAAATTGAGCTTTATCTCATTAATACAAGAACAATTTAATGGAAAGGAGTTTCTAAAATTAAACTGGAAACTTGGACTCCTAGACTCAGCCTGGAGAAAACGAGTATTCCAAAGCATTAAACTTACTTTATCAAGCATTACACCTGACAAGCTCTCATAAATTTTACATAGATTTTAACTTATTTTAATATTATGCAGACCTAGCTTAAAATATTCTCATGAAATAATTAAAATGAAGGTGCTCAGCTATAAATTAGAACTATCATTTATGCCACTCATGTGTGCACATACACACACACAGAGAGAGAAAGAGAGAGAGCAAATATATTCGCATATTACTCTAGGTACAGCTGCAGAAAGATAGTTAGATGTGACAAAAATAGGGTGAAATAAATTAAATAAGCTCTTATTATCCATCCAAAACTTGAATGCTTACTTTTTGATGTAATTGATTTGTCCAGGAACGGTTTGTTTCTTCATACAGAGTGACCTTGTACCACTGCATATGAGGTACATAATGAAGTGGTTTTTACTTCCTCATGATAGACCAAACTGATAAGTCTAGTTCAAGGATCTCACTAAACTGTACAATTGATAGTGAGTACAAAGATAGAGGCTTGATCAATGTGAGCTCATGAACTGTACTTTTTGGAAATCGTTCCATTCTTCCTTCCCCTTATCTCCCTTCTCTTTCTTTCTTTCTTTCTTTCTTTCTTTCTTTCTTTCTTTCTTTCTTTCTT
>WNWU01000018.1:19912979-19925422 GCA_012654045.1 Ptyas mucosa | reverse complement strand
ATAGAATAGAATAGAATAGAATAGAATAGAATAGAATAGAATAGAATTCTTTGTTGGTGAAGTGTGGTTGGACACATAAGGAATTTGTCTCCGGTGCATATGCTCTCAGTGTACATACAAGCAACAAGTGATAAATCATGATCACAATCATAAAATACAATCATCACAAATCATAAGATACAAACTAATTGATAGTCATAGGATACTAAATAAGCAAACAGCGTACATAAATCATAACAGGATACTAAATAAAGGCAATCAACATAAATCATGAGATACAAACAACAAAGTTATAGCTATAAGAAGTTCATGAAATAGAAAAGATGAAAAGTATAATAGATAATAAAGTTGGTTTGGTGGTGGTTTGACATCCATGTACTATTATGGATGTACTAAATACATCCATGTACTAATATTTGTTCTTCTTACAGCCAATATTTCTCTCTGCCTACAGATATGCCATATTTTATATGTTTTCCTGGCTTATTAGTGTAAAATGGAACTAATTGCCCAGCCTCAATTAAAATAAAGAAATAAATACCTGTGCTTTTAAAAATCTATTAAATCACACCACCTTCTGCTAGTCAATAGGCTGTAACTGATCAATGATTTTATTGAACAAAGGTGTGAGATATATATTTATATATTAAAGTAATAATAAAATAACAGTGGCCAGTAGCTTCCACTTGAATATAGTTCATCTTTTAAACAAAAGAAGATAGCAGTAAGTGCCATTGGCCACAAGTGCTGCTGCGGTGCCAAGGGAAAGTCATTAAAATTGTCAGTGCTGTTCCTTCCATCACCTGTTTCAGTCTAGGACACCTTTGAGAGATGATGGTTGTATTTTGCAAAACCACCTTCCTAGGTAGCCCCCATGCCTCCAAGCAGGGGATAATGAAAAATACAAATAGGGAAGGAAGGAATTGTTAAATATAACATCCCTTTTTAAATAAACTAATGGAATCCTTCTTTAAATGTCCCAAAGGTGCTTTCTCAAAAGGCAACTGGACTTTCTGGTTTTCTTTGAAGATGTTTCGCTTCTCATCCAAGAAGCTTCTTCAGCTCTGACTGGATGGTGGGGAATGGAAGGATTGGAAGGGAATCCAGTCAGAACTGAAGAAGCTTTTTGGATGAGAAACGGAATGTCTTCAAAGAAAAACCAGAAAGTCCAGTTGCCTCTTGAAAAAGCACCTTTGGGACAACCATGACCTGGATGACTGAGAATCTCCATAGACCCTTCTTTAAATGAAAATAATCTTCTATTACTTGGTGGAGGTGCCCCCCCCCCCCCCCCCCCCCCTATCTCCCTCCCCATGCATGGAAGGTATATAAGGATTTGACTTAGGGGTAGGTTCAAATCGAGACACCGATATCCGATATCTCAGGGGTTGCCACAAAGAAGAGGGAGTCAAGCTATTCTTCAAAGCACCTGAGGGTAGGACAAGAAGCAACTAATCGAGGAGAGAAGCAATTTAGGACTAAGGAGAAATTTCCTGACAGTTACAACAATTAATCAGTGGAACAATTTGCCTCCAATATTTGTAAATGTTCCAACACTGGAAGATTTTAAGAAGAGATTAGATAATCATTTTTCTGAAGTGGTGTGGGGTTTCCTGCCTAAGCAGGGAGTTGGACTAGAAGACCTCCAAGATCCCTTCCAATTCTATTATTCTATTTCCCTTCTGGGAATGGTGTTATCAAGGGCACTTAGACTCAGAAGATTAACCAGGGTGGGCTTCAATTAAAAGAGCATTTGGCATTTGTTCTGATATAGGGCACCTTACACTGAAGAGCATTTATAAAAATAAGAATTAATGGGGCTATCTTAGAAGGAGTATATGTATGCAGGGCAGGCTTAAGGCCCCCATAAGCATATCATAATTAAAACAAAAGAAACAATTCAAAATTATTATTGCCTTCCATAATTCTGTAAGCTTGGTAGAAGGGATGGGAAAGGCAGCATGTGAGAAATAAGGTGAGAGGGAGAGGGTTTAGCAAAATATTTGCAAAAAGGAAGCAGAAAGATTATGAATACTGTATGTTGATTATTTCTTTCTTATAATTATACAAGCTGACAAGATTATTTTTAAAACCTAGATCTTTTGGGTAGCTACATATGTTTTCTCAGTGGGCATGGACATTATAGAATATGTCTACTTAGATAAATACAATTTTTTAATAATTAGAGTCGGAATTTGTATAACAAATTTGCATAACAAATTTGCAAGTGGAGTGAAGATGATAATCCAGTGAATAGAGTGAAAATGGAAAGTAGGACAGTGGAAATAAGTATGATAGTAGAGCTGGCTAAAAAGTACAGACCCTTGAAGGTGGCTTCATGAGGCGTGCAATTGAAAAACTATGAAGATTTTGCTGTGTCCTTACATGATCCTATTCCTTATGTTGTGCAGGAACTGCAATAAACAAAGTAGTTGAAAGCCAGCATGGAGTAGTGGTGAAGGTGTTGAACCTGGACAGAGAGATTGAAATCCAAGTAGGCCCTCAACAAAAGAAACTCATTGAGTAACTTTGGACAAATCCCCGTCTCTCGACCTCTTGACACAAGGTTGTTGCTGCTGAGATAAAATAAAAGAACTACCCAAATATTCATATTTTCTTTGCATATACTGCTTGCTGTCCAGTATAGTTCCTATCCTACCTTATAATGGCTTTCATTTTTTCCCACCTCAGTTTATTTACTTATTTATTGAGACAATTTATATCTGCCATAAACATTGGTCAATAACATTAACAGTGGTTAACAGAATCCATATAAAAATAACAATATAAATAAGCATCCATAATAAGACACGCAGAAATACATAGCACATGCATAGTAAGCTAAACATAAAAGTAAGGGAAGATATTAACACAACAACAACAACAAATAAATAAAATAATATTCATTGGCAAGCTTTACTGTCTTTACTCCCCATACTTCTGGTTTTAATAACCTTCAGAAATCTAGTAGTGGTGGATAAGTCCCACCTTCAGAGGGAGGCTATTCCAAAGCATTGGTGTAGCAACTGAAACATTCACTTAATGCTACTCACTTCACTAAGATGGGAGATTCAAGAGCAATTTCTCATGAGATGTATACAAGATGGTGAGTAGGTTTATACTAATTGGAGGAAACAGTCCTGAAAGTACCGTAGTGACAAGCCAAAGAGAGCTTGTGGAGATGATTGTTCAATCAACTCCATGTCTATCTAACATAACGTAGTCCAAGTTATGTTTGTTAATGCAAGTTAAGCTTTGTTATTGAATTCTTTTCTGAAAACATGATACAATATATTTACTGCAATAAACTAAACCGACCACTTTTATAAAACAAAAGAAAGGGGATGCTTCTTTCCATGCAGGTTTTAAATTAAATCCTTTGTGTTTCCCAAGCTTTTGACCAAAGTATTCATTGTGAGATTCACTCCACTAGTTACTAGTGCCTTCTGAGCATATATATATATCTGAGCAATATAGACTGAAATCCAACAAATCGTACTTTTCAAATATAATGTCCAACTAGCCAGCTCTTCGGTTACAATGTTCTTTTTTTCTTGCTATGTCCTAACTTTTTAGCAAAAAGGAAGAATTAAAACATATTCTGTTTCCCAAGTCTACTCAGTTTCTTCCCATCTATGATGATATATTCAGGATTTTTTTTCAAGAATCACCATTCACTCCTACAAGGCACAAATAATTGCCTTATTTTTGGTACTATATTGGTACTGGGTCTGCTGCAATTGGCAAGCATTAACAGCTTTTCAATTAGTTGTTCTGGATATTTTTTTTAATAAATGTGATGTTAAGACATGTAAATATAAATAACACAGAGACCAAAACATAATAACTGTAGTTACCACTATGGATCTGTATAATAATCTGTGTATCTCTCATAAACCACAAATTACACTTAATTAAAGTAATCAAAATAGTTTTGAGTTTCATTTGATTGTCAATTAAATAGTTTCTAAAAACAAAAAATAACAAGGACATTTGTCTATTCTCCTCTCTTTTTTCTTTGACAAATTTGTATGTGTTTTTTTCCCCCAGTGTGCTTCTATAGAGCTAAGTATAGCTATAAATGAGGCTTCTCCACTCTAAGATCAGATCAGATGAATGGTTTGTGCTCCAGGGAGCTCATTTCATATGCCCCTAGAGCAAGGTGGAATAGATGCACATCATATCTTGATGAAGGGATGGAGCACTAATCTCTCTTGCCAAGGTCTCTCTCCCCCTTTGCCTTTGAAATAATTTGTTGATAACCTATTGAGCAAGTTCCAGGGAAAACAGAGATCACTACAAACCCAGAAGAAGTAGCAGTAGATAGCCATATTTATAATCATCTATGTTTCACTTGACAATAACAAGAGGTAACTGAGCACATCAAGAAGTACTAGAATGGGCACTGCCATGTAGTTTGGTGACTATGTTGAACACCAGTGGAACTAGTGGATCAAGTGGTGTTTTCCCATTGTGTGGCAGTCCTTTGGGACCTATCCAAGCAGCCATGAGCCTTGAGGTTCATTCCACTACCTTCTATTATGGCTGGGGACAGAGAGTGAAACCTCTCATTCTCTAATTCAATAGTTGAAAATAAGGACTGGATGAATGGTAGAATGCTAGCAATTACTGACATTTCTTTAAAGCCGAAAGATGAAAACTCCTGTTATGAACTTTATTTTTGAGCAAATGCTGTCTTTCAGAAAATAAACTTGATACAAAGCAATCTGTCATTACAATCTTTCTAAATCACTTAGTATTCTAGGCAATCAGCTTTGTAGTAGGAAGTAAACCCAGATCTGTGACTCCCAAGCATATAATTATAAATAGCAGTGTTCCAACAGTTGGTGGGAATGGAATATGGATAGTCAAACCATTGGATGAGATAAGATTGTAATCATCATTGGCTAAGGGCAACAGGGGAGAGAAAAGTGGCATAATGAAGTCACTAAAGAAACTGGGCTTTTTTAGTCCATTTTCAACATATTTAGGACACAATGGGTTGGTGTGCTGTTTACTGTTTTGATGCTAAATTTCAATGGTACAAACTTTGGCAACAAAGGTTTGGGTGATATGTGATACTCAGATTGAGAATTGTCCAGCCCAGTTTGCTATTCTGGCTGGCAACTATTCCTTGGAGAGTCAATGAGAGAAGGAAGAGTATTTCCCATTCTCTTCCACCCAAATTCTTTTATCAAAGACCTTCAATACACAAACATTTGTTAGATTCCAGGTGACAGTTATTCATATGGGTTGAACCATGAAGATCTTATTTCATTAAAGTGAATTGTGCCCCTGTTATTATTTTCACTTTTATTTTTTTTTAAAAAAGCACACTTCTATGATCAGTTTCGTTTGACGCCAAGTTAAGAAAAGCATAATATATCACTAACGCTACTCTGAAAGTGCGTCATCATGCTAACTATTGCCTTTTCTCTGTGCTCTCTTCCACGAACAGCTACCATGATTGCTCCCACTCTTTTGCTGTCATCGGCGTTTAATCAAACTCAGCAGCTGTTTATAGCAATTACTATAAAGCAATAGACATTATCCTTTAACTAACTGTCTTATTAATATAGGTAGTTACACAGCTATTTCATAGTTAGTCTTAAATAACTGCCTTTAATTATTTTATTAACATAAATAACCATCTCAATAAATTTCAATTAAACGCACATGCAAGAAACAATTTAAAGCATCACACTAAATTGCATCTGGTTACTGTCGTTTAAATTAATGGCACTACATCGTTCAGTTAAAACACAACCTTAAGTTATTTGGGAAAATGATTTTTTTTTTTTGAATTGGAGAGGGGAGAGTGAGGTGCTAATGGGTTGGCAAAACTAAGTGTCATCATGTGAGAATAAGGTTCATCGTGGTTTTTATATTTTGTTTACCAAAATATATAGAGGATGGGATTGCTTTTAACTTGAAATAAAGTTTCAATTATTTATATTTCATTTTGACCTTAAAATATTGTTTTCCCACTGATTTGTGGGAATTGGTAAGGTGCTGCTGACAGAAAAATCACTTATCTTGAAAAAAAATGTATCAAGTTCTTGATGCTTTTCTTTTTGTGCCTTCAGTTTGCTAAAGTTTCTTCTCCAGCACATAGCTGCTACATTGCCACCACTAGACTTAGTTTTGCAGCTATCATTCAAGAAGGTTCAAGTGACATATTTGGAGCAATAGGGAGAACCTTAATTAGAACCTAGTTCTCTAAAATGACAGACTGCTCTTTGAACTACTTATTCAAATAGAGCCTTGGATAGTACAGTGGTCTAAAGCCCTGTTATTAACATCAGCTGCCTGCAATTATTGCAGGTTTGAATCTCACCAAGGCTCAAGGTTGACTCAGCCTTCCATCCTTTCTAAGGTGGGTAAAATGAGGACCCGGTTTGTGGGGGCAATAAGCTGACTTTGTATAAATATACAAAAGTATGAAGGCTATTGCTTAGCGCATTGTAAGCCGCCCTGAGTCTCTGGAGAAGGGCGGCATATAAATCTAAAAAAAAAAAAGTACTTCTTTCTCTGCTATGCCACAAAACATGACAATATTCTATAAAAAAATTACTTACTTAGGCGCCATTATTTTAGGTTCAATTCTTGGTAACTGGATAAACACCCACCATCTGGATTTCTTTTTGAAATAATTTCAAAGAACAACCTGGTAATATCTTTTAGGTTACTAAAATAGATTATGGCACAATGTAGAACGGCAACAGCAAAAACATGCCAAATTATCAACTGGTGCAGGTGTAAGATATCCACAGCGGCTTGTATAATTTCTTGGGCTTTTTTTTTCCTGCAGCTACTTCACCTTCTGATTTCTTTCTCTAATATGGATCTTTTCTAGCAATACATAAGTTCATTTGTGTTTTTTATTTGTGTTTTATTGTGCCTCATTCCTCCCAAATCAAACATGCCAATAAATAACAAAAAAACAAAAAAAACCCTCTATAATCGATAAATTGTCCAAAGGTATGCATACTCAATGAGAAGTTTCTTATTTTCTCACAGATTTAATCCTATCCTTAAAAAAAAAAAGATTAGAAAGTTCAATATCAAGAACTGATTGTGGGCAACCTTCATATATAAATATAATTCAAAGGTAGAAGTCTTGTGTTATGTGCAAAAGAGCAGCTGCTATCAGTCACTCTGGACAATTTAACTATATGGACTAATAACCCAATTTACTACCAGATATACCCAATACTGTTAGAGTACTAGATGTCCAGGAGGGACAGGGTATATTCCAAAGAAGAAACTTAGTTCAGTTGTTATGCGTGAGAGAAAGAGGGTGAAGACAGCCCCTCCCTAATAGTTTACATTGTGTATTGTAGATGGAAATAGTAGTAGTGTGCTCATTTTGGCAAGATTTTGTTTATAGGCGTGAAACAATAAAGAATTCAGTTTATAAATATATTGCAATCAAGTGTCATTCTTGGTTTTGGTCCTAACAGTTAAGGATAGTTTCTGGGTATCCTTCTGATATCTGTTTAGCAGGGGTGAAATGCTACCAGTTTGCTCCAGTTTGGGAGAACCAGTAGTGATAAAAACTACCGGTTCAGGCAAACTAGTACTAAAAAAATGCTTTAAAAAAGTAAAGAAAAAAGGTTCCGATGATCGCGTGGCACAGTTGTGATCAACAGAACCTTTTTTTTTTTTACTTTTTTAAAGCATTTTTTTACTACTGGTTTGGGCGAATAGGTAGTAAAAATACTTAAAAAGTAAAAAAAAAAGTTGGCCATGCCCACCTAGTCACATGACCCCCGACCAAGCCACGCCCACCAAGCCATGCCCACAGAACCTGTAGCAAAAAAATTTGCATTTCATCACTGCTGTTTAGGTATCAAGACTGGCATATGGAAGTTGATTTTCCATCAAAGTTCATAAGATGATGCTTTATAAGATTTACTTTTGATAAAATTTAGCAGCATTTGAAAGAATTAAATCATTCCAATAACGTTTCCCACCTGGTCATAGCCTAAGAGTGGAATTCTCTAAGGAATATAATATATAGAATAATATGAACATGATAACTTCATTTGTTTTTTTTTCGCCAAGAATATGTGAGCATCTTCTATCCCTTGAAATCTTATTAAAAACCATTTGACTTTTTAATGAATTCTTCAGATGCTTTGCAAAAAACAGAATTTTCAAACTGACTCTATAGGTTAAGATGTGTGGGGGAAAAAAAACCTTTAACCAAGTATCTCCAGAAACACTAGGCTTATTGCTTCTGCAATTTTTTCAATCTTCCTCAAAATTTCTTAGATATTTTACTCAAGAAGAAATCTCTGTTTGCTTCAAATCTTTCTTTCCAAGAAATTCTTGTTGCTTCTTTTAAAACAAAGCTACCACCTTGGATGAGTTGTTGATGCTATAGGCTACTTTTAAATCTTATCAGTGCATCTTTCTTGTCTTTTGACATATATGCAATCCCTGGAATCCAGAAATCTCTGTATTTGGACAACTAAATTATTACTTGTCAGTTCAACCTCAAATGAGAGACAGATGTTTTGTTTCAGTAATGTTCCATTCAGAAAGCCAGACTTACTTTCTTGTTCTGCCTCCTTGCTTCTTCCTTGCATATTACTGACAGATCAGGTACATGCCTTAACCCTGGGAACCTATACATGATCTTTCTTAGCCTCTCAATTAAGAGTGCATATTTTAGCATTTTAAACAATGGTTGAGCCACGTGACTCTCAGATGTTACATTGTAAAGAATAGAAAAAGAAATTACTGACAATGTAAATATACTTGGATGGAATCTGCTTGTTAAACAACTCTCCTTTCAGATATTTTGTTGCTGAATTTTAAGATCTTTTAGACAAATTCTTGGCATTAACTGGATTGATATTATAACTATTGTTCAGTGTAGAGATATAAAATTTCTTCCTCATTTCTTAAATATTAGTTAATCTTACTAAAATGTGTTTTCCTTTTCTTGGAATTGTATTTGCAGTTCTACAGCCTTATCTCTGAACATGTTTCACTTGGGTTTCGGACATAATACAGAGTTGGAATTGATCATGTTTGTTGCTAAACTGTCCCCACAGACTCTCAGAAATTTTTGTTACTTCATTGCATCCTTTTGGATCAGTTACGAGCATTGGGAATGGAAGGCATCGTATTGTTCTGTTTTCCTCCTTTCTCCATGACCAGTTCCAAACAGTGTCATAAGGCTTAATACTCAGTGATGGATTGCCCCAGTTTGGACCAGTTCGCAAGAACTGGTAGTAAAATCGGCGGGAAGCCCTTCCCATCACCCTGGATATTGCCATAGGTGATCTGTGCTATCGGTGATCTAGCTTCGCTCATGCACATGCGCAATCCCGTTGCGAACCGGTTGTAAAGGTAAGTAGAACCCACCCCTGTTGATACTTATAGCCTTCCCCCAAATAACAGGTTTGATACAGACAGTTAAAGGTAAAAGGTAAAAGTACTGCTGCAATGCTCTCTACATGGGGCTGCCCTTGAAGACCACTCGGAGGCTTCAGCTGGTGCAGAATGCGGCCGCGTGGGTAGTGATGGGAGTGTCCTGACACTCCCATGTTACACCTCTCCTGTGCAACTTGCATTGGTTGCCGGTTGCCCTCCGGGTGAGATTCAAGGTGCTAGTGATCACTTATAAAGCCCTACATGGCTTAGGCCTGGGATACTTGGTGGACCATCTGCAGCCAGCAACAGCTTCCCATCGCCCGGTGTGCTCTCACAGGGAGGGTCTACTCAGGGTGCCGTTGGTCAGACAGTGTCGGGTAGCGACCCTCCAGGGAGAGAGCTTTCTCTGTAGGCACACCCACCCTTTGGAATCAACTCCCTCTGGAGCTCTGGGTGGCCCCCTACCTTCGCTCCTTCCGCCATGGACTGAAAACATGGCTATTTCATCTAGCCGCCCTAGACTGATGGGGTTTTTAATAGAACTTAATGGAGTTTTATTGGATTTTTGTCAATTTTATCATGGACTTTGTTTTTAATGGTTTGTTTATTTTGTTTATTGTTGTGAGCCGCCCTGAGTCCTCTGGCGATAGGGCAGCATATAAGTCCAAATCAATCAATCAATCAATCAATCAATCAATCAAACAAACAAACAAACAAACAAACAGGTAAAGCTTCCCTTCACACATATGTGCTAGTCACTCCCAACTCTATGGGGTGGTGCTCATCTCTGTATCAAAGCCAAAGAGCCAGCACTGTCTGAAGACAACTCTGTGGTTATGTGGCCAGCAGTGGTGGGTTGCCTTTGGTTTGCACCGGTTCTATAGAACCAGTAGTAAAACTGGCGGGAGGCTCCGCCCACCAACCCCAACATCATCAAAATGCTTCTGTGAATGCGCAGAAGAATGTGTGCACGCACAAACGAAGTGAGAGCGCATGCGCGGCCCCATTGCGAACCGGTAGTAAAGGTAAGTAGAACCCACCCTGGTGGCCGGCATGACTAAATGCCAAAGGCGTATGGAATGCTGTTACCTTCCCACTAAAGGTGGTCCCTATTTGTCTATTTGCATTTTTTATGTGCTTTCGAACTGCTAGGTTGGCAGAAGCTGGGACAAGTAACCGGAACTCATCCTATTATGCGGTACTAGGGATTCAAACTGCTAAACTGCCGACCTTTTGGTCGACAAGCTCAGCATCTTAGCCACTGAGCCACAGCGTCCCTTATAGACTGTTAAGCTATATACAATTTAGAACCACAATACTAAAAATATAACTAGCATGCATGCTTCAGATCAAAAATGGTATCAGATAATCCAAGAATATGCCAGAGTAGGGCAAAGTCTGAGTCAACCTTGAGCTGATTAGGATTGAACTCCTGGCAGCAAGCAGAATTAGCCACAATATTGCATTCTAACTACCATGCCACCATGGCTCATATCAAATTTACCAGCTTGACTAGAGACAAGTGGATGGGATTATGATGCCCGTGGAGTAGGTGAATTAATTTTTCCTTCTTTTGAATCAATGGGAGGGGAAAGGAAAGTACAGTAAGTTCAATCAAACTTTAGCTGAAGGTTTTTCAAGAACTCAAATGTGAAACTACTCATTAGATGACAAAAATATATGATTTCTCTTTAAAGCTGACAACTGCTCTCGAGGATTGTAAAATGGCAAATATAACTTCAATTTTTAAACAAGGATTGAAAGATGATTTAAGGAAGTGTAGGGCAGTAACTTAATGTCTCCTGAAAAAAAATAAAGAAATAGAACTAACTGTGTTGTAAATGAACCATCCTGGTTTTTGCAAAGGTAAGCCTTGTCTTATGAAATATTTTTAAAGAAGAAACTTTTAGATAAGGTGATTCAATAGACAATGCCAACTTTTTAAACCTCAAAGCCGTGAGACTACTTAGTAACCAGAACAAATGTACTTTCAGGTGCTGATAACTAGGAGAATAAGGGCAATTTTCAGCCTGGAAAGATGGGAAAGGAACACCTTCCATGAATCAGTATTGGAAAGATTACTTTTTAAATTATTTATACAGTCTGGAGTTAGATATAAGTAGTAATGGGGCAAAGCTTCCTATGATGTCAAATTGTTCAAAGTTAAAATGTAAAATTCTTCAAGTGAAGTTAAACATGTCATCATTTTATGAACACATCCATGTAATTTTTTTCAGGGGGTGGGTGCAAGACTATAGAAGGGGAGGAATAAAACTATGAAGTCTTGAAAGAATAACTGTTTCAGTGTATTTGTGCCATAAATAGTCTCCTTTGAGTTGAAACAGGTGATTTCCTGTTCATCTACAAGTTGTTTTCTTGGTTTCAAGACAGGTTAGTTACTGGCCATTTCTGGGATGATTTGTGGCCTATCAAGTTTTTAGTATTGGGCTAAAAGTAGAAATGGTATTCCCTCCAAATATTAACCAATCAATCATGTTCAGTTTTTGTTGATGTTGTTTCTTTGGTTTTGTTACAGCAATTCCACTAAGGCTAACATCACCAAGACTTTTCTTCTTGGAGCAAAGTTACATAATGGGAGACATAAAAGTTAAATAATATTTTTGGGAAAAGAAATTAAAAAAAGAATGTGTAATACTATGACTTGGAGTTCAAAGTTGAACACTTATGGAAAAAGAAATCTGCAATTCATATGTCACTTGATTCTCAATGACTCCTGGTGGTGACTCCTATTCCCTCTCCCAGTTCTCAAAATAAGTTTAATATATATTAATAAATTGATTATTATTAGAACAGAAACTACAGGTAGTCCATGATCATAAGTCATAAAGTTTGTAAATTTTATGATCTCTTTTGTGCCAGTCATTAAGCATATATCTATATCTATATCTATATCTATATCTATATCTATATCTATATCTATATCTATATCTATATCTATATCTATATCTAACTATAATTATTATAACAACTATAACTATATCTATCTATCATCTATCTATCTATCTATCTATCTATCTATCTATCTATCTATCTAT
>WNWU01000018.1:19894850-19905763 GCA_012654045.1 Ptyas mucosa | reverse complement strand
GAGAGAGAGAGAGAGAGAGAGAGAGAGAGAGAGAGAGAGAGAGAGAGGAGAACTTGTGGCTCAGAGGTTAATACAATTGCCTAACATGCAGGCAGCCCAAGTTCAAATCCAAGTAAGGGTATGGCTAGCTGATGAGAGCTAAATAGTTTGAAATAGATCTATACTACTCTCCCTTTATTTCTTTATCAGCGAAATATACATTTGGTATAAAATGGTTTGTCGTGAATGTGACTGCTTGAGGGCTTCTGGATTGGAGCTGAAAGGCAAAAGGGATGCAGTATGATCCCTCACATGTTTGCTGATGCAATGAGAATGTTTAAAATAAAATTTCCTTCTTATAGATTCTATAATTCCCTTTATGAACACATACTAGCACATAGAACCTACCTAGTTTGAAACAAACCATTTTTTTTTCAATTATGTTTTTTTTTCCTGTTCCTAAACTAGATAGTGTTTCCTACTGGACTTTTTTTAATGCATGATGAAACCATTCTACCATAGGAATTGAAAATGATAAAATAGTAGAAGAAAAAAAAATACATGTTCAGATTGCTGACCAGGGGATTAATAGAAGACAACACTTTTTATTTCTGCTCTCAGGAAATCTAAGTATATCTACTCATTCTGGCAATACAGAAACTGGGCAGCAGATAAACCCTAAGTTTTTTTTTTTATTTAAATTTATATACCGCCCTTCTCCCCGAGGGGACTCAGGGCAGTGAACAGCCATAAATAAAAAACATATATACAAAATTTAAAAGCCAAATAAAACCGAATTAAACATTGGCCCCAATATTTAAAATCCCAAATTTACAATATTAAAACCCCAAATTAAAATATTTACACTTTGAAATTTCTAAATTATTTTACAAAAGAAGGGGAAAAGGGAAGAATTAGGCCAGGCCCGCCTGGTGGAAAAGGAAAGTTTTTAACTCACGGCGGAAGACATGAAGATCCGGGATCCTCCGTAACTCTGGGGGGAGCTCGTTCCAGATAGTGGGTGCCCCCACAGAGAAGGCTCTCCCCCTGGGGGCCGCCAGCCGACATTGTTTGGCCGACGGCACCCGGAGGAGCCCCTCTCTATGGGAACGTACTGGTCGGTGGGAGGCTATTGGTGGTAGTAGGTGGTCCCGTAAGTACCCGGGTCCTAAGCCATGGAGCACTTTAAAGATGGTAACCAACACCTTGAAGCGCACCCGGAAGACCACCGGGAGCCAGTGCAGCTCGCGCAGGAGAGGAGTAATATGGGAGCGCCACGTCGCTCCCATCACCACCCGCGCGGCCGCACTCTGCGCCAGTTGGAGCCTCCGGGTGCTCCTCAAGGGGAGCCCCATGTAGAGAGCATTACAATAGTCCAGGCGAGAGGTGACGAGGGCGAGAGTGACCGTGTGTAATGAGTCCCGATCCAGAAAGGGACGCAACTGGCGGATCAGGCGAACCTGATGAAAAATCCTCCTGGTCACGGCCGTCAAATGCTCCTCAAAAGACAGCCGTGAATCCAGTAGGACGCCCAAGTTGCGCGCCCTCTCTGCCGGGGCCAATGATTCACCCCCGATAGTCAGCGATGGTACCAGCTGACTATATCGGGACGTCAGGAACCACAGCCACTCGGTCTTGGATGGGTTGAGTCTGAGCCTGTTCCTCCCCATCCAGATCCACACGGCCTCCAGACACCGGGACATCACTTCAAGGGCATCGTTGGGGTGGTCTGGGGTGGAGATGTACAGCTGGGTGTCGTCAGCGTACTGATGATATCTCACCCAAAACCACGGATGATCTCACCCAGCGGCTTCACATAAATGTTGAACAGGAGGGGCGAGAGGACCGACCCCTGAGGCACCCCACATATAAGGGGTCTCGGAGTCGACCTCTGCCCCCCTGTCAACACCGACTACGACCGGTTGGAGAGAAAGGAGGAGAACCACCGTAACACAGTGCCTCCCACCCCTAGCTCCTCCAACCGGTGCAGCATGATACCATGGTCGATGGTATCAAAAGCCTCTGAGAGATCTAACAGGACCAGGACAGAGGAACAACCCCTGTCTCGAGCCCTCCAGAGATCATCAACCAACGCGACCAATGCCGTTTCCGTGCTGTACCCGGGTCTGAAACCCGACTGGAACGGATCCAGATAAGTTCCTGCTAGGCAGGCCTGCTAACATTAGAGAACCATTAGATGGCAATAGAGATACCAACAATCTAAACTTTTTGCTGTCATCTGCTGTTTATGTAGAATTTTGCATGTATCAAAATCTTATTTTTTCTGTGCTTTATGTATTTTGTCTTTTTCTTGGAGATTAAATAGAGTCCCATGAATCTAACCTTTGGATTCCATTCATTCACAACTCACACGAGCACATGCATTCCCATCCAAAAAACAAAAACATGCCATCTCTGTGGACATCATGTGCTGGGGCACTGATTGATTGTTTTCAGATAATATAGAGTTTTTGAGATTTATATCTTTTCCTCAGAAAGGAAGATATGCATTTTCTATAATCAAGTTGTAACGTTGACAGTTGATTCTGCAAAATAACTATGCTTCTCATGAAGATGTCTTTCTGCTTATTTCTCCAGTACTTCCCACTACAGTATACAATTTTATTAAATGAACCTGATTTTAATATCCCAGTAAAGGAAGAAACTTGTATCTTCTTATTCCACCACCTGTAAAAAAATTATTCACCTCTCCGTCTTCTTCTCTACCTTCTACCTTCTACTTACAATGAAATTCAAAATGTTGTAACATTTTCTTTTGGGGTGTTTCTCTAATGCTTTGTTTATTTGTTTTCTGCCTCAGAAATTATAGTTGCTCCTGACTAGAATATTTACTTCAATTACATCTTTCATGTGGGTGATTTGGGGTGACTGAATTACTCAACAAGAAGTACATACTCCTTATGTGTTGTGATTCTGTTTTGAATTGGGTCGAACAAATGCTAATATGCAGGAAGTATATGTTCAATAACCATAACCTATTCATAAGGTCCTAAGGATCCGTTTCTATGAATAGGGACCCATGTTTTGGTTGTGTTATTTGTGGGATATATTTTCTCAGCTACTATGTATTTTAATTTTTATACTGGAATTATTTTGATTTTGATTTTTTTCACTGCCCAGAACTGACTGGTTGATTATTTGATTGATTAATTGAATAAAGCTGATCCAATGCTGTGATAGGCTGGCAAATGCTTTGAAAGCTTGGAAATAAGTGGGGTGGTCAAATAATCACTAAATTTTCAAAAATACTTTTATATATACTATTGGCTCCAAATTAATGCTAAAAAACTTTGGATAGGACAATTGTGGCGCACCACCAAAATTTTGTTATATGAGATATTTTTTGTTTGAACATTCTATTGTTGTTGTTGTTGTTGTTTACATTTTAAGCTTCCCTAAGTTATTCTGAAGTTAAGCAGTCTCAGATCAAATCAATCAATAAGCTCCATCTTCTATTTATATGAAGCATCTACTTATATAGCCTATTCTTGACACTACACTCTTGTATTATTCATAAATTCTTGACGGTCTCTCTGGTTCCTGTGAGTGATGCTAAACATGACATTTTGGGAAGGATTTAAGACTGCAATTAGTGGGACAATAATAATAGATAAGTTGGGTTCAGATTTTCTGGTTTTTAATGGATTGAGAAAGGAATATATGTTTTATTTGTATTTTATCATAGTAAAACTATGGCCAATTTTAGGGATTCCAGAGCTGCCTTTTCTCTAAGGAATATAGGTTACCCAGGGAAATTCACCCTGGTTGGAAACTGAATTGCTAACTTCCTATTGGGTTGCTATATTTGGTCTGTGCAAATATGATCCTCAGACAGATGATCATCTGTATAGTCTCTCAGTGCTGTTTTACAGTGATTGTCTATATTTGATATTCCTATTTGTTTACTCTTAAAACCTCTAAGTTTCTTTAAGGATTTTTTGTTAAAAAGGTAGAAGAAAATATTGAATGAGGAATAGAGATTCAAATTTGTTTACATAAATTTTATCCTTTACAATGATAGATGCAATTACAATGCACTGTGATGGCACCAAGTTATTCTATGCTCCAGAAGTTGAATTAGATCACATTCTCTTTTTCACCTCAAGCCTTTGTATAGCATGCACAGCCTTTGTTCTCATTAAATTTTATTGCCCCAGTCAAAAATTGCAGACATACGTTTGAGGCTCATGAGGAATTTCCTGTTCTTATTTTGACACAATGCTTATAAAGGAGGGAGTCCCTTGGCAAGTGGCAAACAACAACAAAGCCAGTTTAGAGGAATGGGAAATTTTTTAGCATGGGGTGGGGGGGACAAGTCTGAGGTAAACATATGGTTTAAATGCTCTTGCCTATTTCAGTTCAAGCTGGGAGAGTGGAAGACGGTTGGTTCAGAGATCCAGTTCGCTGCTCTCTCCTACTGTGCCTGCCTACTAATTGCATCCCATGTTTGTCAATCAAATATTTGCAATTAACAAAAATATTCCCTTAAGAGACATATAACAGAGGTTGGCTAAGCAGCCATTGCATTGCTATTAGAGTCAGCACCAAGAAAGAGGGAGGGGGAAAGAGAGAAAATCTTTCGGTGATATAAAACTGAAAAAAAATATTAAGCTGTGAGTGACACCTCCTGAAATTTTCAGTCAAAATATTAACAAGCAGAAAAAGTGAGCGGGTGTATGTGTCAAAGGGATCTTTTTTAAGGCACAGAAACTTTGAGGTCAGTCTTTCTGACTTATCTTCTATCTCAGAAGCTTCAGTTTCAGAGAATGTCTCCTGGTTGATTTTTCATTCAGCATATCCATTGACCAAGGATAAGAGTTGACTGAGCTTTTTATTTAACTCCAATTTAACTAATGTCAGAAAACCCAACCTTACTGTAACAAGCAAACATGTGCTTGGTTCCAAGTTGGGCCAGGAGGAAGCAAGCCAGAATCATTAGGCCAAAGCAAAGTTGAAGGAAATTGGTGTTTCCTAAAGAGCTGAGTTGGGGAGGCTATTAATCTGTGAGGAATTGGAGTTTCTCAGTGCAATCCGGAAATTACAAATAATTTTCAATCTCAGTGTTGCGTCTAAAATAGGTTAGAGAGGAGAATGCTAGTGCTGTGGGAGTTTAAGTCACAGATTGTCCAGTGATAAGAAACTATAATGAAATTTAGAGAGAAAAATCGAGAGGCTTTGCATCATGCAGAATGTTTGTTTAAAAATATATATAATGGACTCATATAAAGTTTCATCATATAAAATTGGATTATTTATCATTTATCCCAGTACTGCCAATACTGACTAGCAATACATGATGATCAGAATTAAATAGGATTCTTCTGTTTCACCCTGACCAGTGGGAAGCAAAGCCAAAATAATTCCCTGAGGTGCAGCCATTTTAATTTGCTATAGTGAAAAAAAAACCCCATATTGTGGCAACCTACAGACTAATATATTTATTACGGTGTGAAAATGTGCAGATAACAGTAATCTTCAACCCATGTAAATCAAGTCTCTCTTCCTATCTCCCGCTTTTAAAAAACCCTAAATTGTTTTCTCCCTCTCATACAAGACAATAACAAGACTTACTTCTTAATTTTTGCCATTTCCCATGCTAGTCCCCAGATGGAGCTGGGACAATTCTTTGTCAGGACAATATTTTTCCAAAGGTTTTCTAGAGTCTGCAGCCACAATATCTTCATCATCAGTACAAATCCTGCTTCTTTCAACATATTTTTTTTAAATGCTACAATAAGCATTAACGTCAAAACAATGTTTTGAAAAAACTGAAAATATTTGTCCATCCAAAATGAACTATTTTCTTTTGTTTTCCAGTGTCCTCAAAAAGAGCCAGATCTGTTTACTCTTGTGACATCAACAGGGATGGATTGGGCTTTGCACATGAGGGATGCAGGGAACATAGTTTGCATTAGAACAACAAATTAAATAAGAGAACCAGACATAAAGAAGAATTGAATACACATAAAATGGTTTAGGAGTACATGTAAATACATTTTATAATTTTAAAGAAAGATACAAAATGTTAATCATTCATAATCAATATTTATATTTTTAAAAAATCTGTACAGATGGAAACAACCTATTACAAATGTTGATGTTAAGAAAATTGAATAAAACAATATTTAATCCTTTAATTAAGGTATTCTTCAGTATCAGCTGAAAAATTAACACGGCATCCAAAAAGTCTTTAAAAATCCTTTAATTAAAGAATTGCTGATTTTAATTGATGATGACATGGGATAGTCAAATCTGATTGTGTCTTTTTCATTAGTATGTTGTCTCATTCACTACAGGATCTCTGACAGCCTGGGATTTCCCATTCAATTAATCCATTGAGAAGAATATATAACAATTTCCATTATTTAAATAATGCTCCAGAAGTAGACTGGCAACAAAAAGTCTCTAAATAGTTGAATATTCACACAATAGTGGAGCTTGGGAGGGTTCCCCCCCCCCATCTTTTCAAAAGCATCCTTTTTAACTCAGTTACCCTTCATTTTAATGTGAGGATCCAGCAAAACCGCTGCTAAGGGTTCAGCAGCAACACAGTTTTCCACAGCATGTCATTCCATAGCAAAAGAGTAACCTGCACCTTTGAGCCCTGTGAAATACTCAGTGCTTTTCACACTTCTCCATCCCTTCATCATTCAATAAATTAACTGAAGCCCATGGAGAAATAAGAATCAGTGTGTCTGAACAGAAGCCTTTTTTCACTGATCACTCTCAAAGTGGCTAGTCATAGAAGTTGTTGGAAAGCAAAAGGATGGATATTTTGCCACTGTTATTGTCCAGCTGTTTATACACCCATATCTATGACCATGATATACATGACAATCGGAACGGTCAAAAGGGATTACAAAATTATTTGATGTTGAAAGCAATGAAAAGAAAATTGGTCTGGAGCAGCATCAGAGTAGCAAAATGATAGCAAGGCCCAAAGTTGGAAAAACAAATTTCTTACACAGATGCACATACGTATAGATTCTGCTGATCCTATGCAGTGGTGGGATTCAAATTTTTTTTACTACTGGTTCAGTGAGTGTGGCTTGCTGGGCATGACATGGCTTGATGGGTGTGGCATGGCTTGGTGGGTGTGGCTTGGTGGGCGTGGCAGGGAAAGGATACTGTAAAATCTCCATTCCCTCCCCAATGCAGGGGAAGGTTATTGCAAAATCCCCATTTCCTCCCGATCAGCTGGGACTCAGGAGGCAGAGAATAGATGGGGGTGGGGCCAGTCAGAAGTAGTATTTACCGGTTCTCTGAACTCAAAATTTCTGCTACCGGTTCTCCAGAACTGGTCAGAACCTGCTGAATATCACTTCTGATCCTATGGCAAGCTTCTCTAATGAGATCCCATGCACTATTTCATAAGTATTTACTTGAAATTCATCCCTGAGTCGTTCCATACTCGTTTTATTCAAATATTTCTGTCATCCATTTTTTGCCAAAGTGGATTTGGAAACAACTAAAAGCATATAAATAATACAAGGAAACAGTCAAGATTAAAAGATCAAATTAGCCTATAAACACAGTCAAATTAATTTCTTTCTTGTTTTCAAAAAATTAGAGATTTTCTCATCAAAGAAAGAAAAGAAATTTTAGTGATATCCAAAAATACTGAAAGAACTATCTGAACATCCCTCTCTATTGAAATCATAGAATAACATAATTTGGAGGACCACTAAAACCATTGAATCCTCCTCCTCTTCCTCCTCTTTGTCCATGAAAAGATATAAATATTAAAGCTTGCTAGACAGATGGCTACCGATGAAAAAGCTTCCATAATTTCACTGGGTAATGGATCCTATGTTTAGCAGCTCTTATTCTTAGGTGACTTTTTTCTAATATTCACTGTTAGGTAAATGTGCCACCACTGAAAAGGCCCAAGATCTAACCATCCTCCTTCAGGATATTATTAACAAGAAAAACAAAGGAGAGTGTGCTCTAAAGCTCCAAGGGCATTAAGGGGAGTGCATGAAGAATTTCTGAAGGCTTTCGTTTCTATTGTGTCTCTCTCCTTCATTGTCTTCTATGTATCTATGCTGATATACATGAAGGCTGACTGCAAATTGCTTGTCTTGAGCCTTCTGGTTAACCCCCATTGGCAGGCTGCCATTTTAATTTACTACAATTCTCCAACATAGCATTGCTCTGGGACAAGATAGGAAATTAAGATAGTGATCCCCAGTGGGAATCTGGCAGATGCCATTTTAATTTCCCACAATATCCAGCAGCAATTCTACAATTAGGGGCACTGCAGCAAATTAAAGTAGTGAGTAGCTGATCAGACTGTTGTTGTTGCCACCACTAGAAAAGCCCGCTGGAAGGATACTAACATCAGTGGAGGACCACCAGACGACAATTTGCCAAAGATCCCTCAAGCATAGAGCCAAAAACATATGTGTCTGTCTATGAGTATGAAACACTGGGTTATGCATTACATTTGATTGAATCCCAAATCCAGGATTATAGAGGATTTCTTGGAAGAGATGTGCTAGTTCTCTAAAGCAAAAAAAAAAAAAAAAAAAGTATTCGTTCTCAAGTGACCACAAGCAAACTTGAGCCCATCTACAGATTTAGCACATTGGATGCCTGCAGAAAGGCAGATAGTGTGTCTGCAGTCACTTAGCCCTCACTTCCTTCATATGGAAAATGTTAATGTGAGGAAATGGGGGGAGGAGTCAGGTGACAAGCTGACCTTCTTATCTAAAGCGAGGCTAAATCCTGCCCCCTGTGCCTGAGAAATGCTGTATACTCCCTTTGAATCAGGCATATTCCCCATCCCCTATTGTCTTCTTGCCCGGGAGTAAAGGAATTAATGAGATAAACTTTTATGAGAGTAAAATTTAAATGTTTGCTTGGAGATGGCAAGAGGGGTGATAGCTCCCTACATTGGCAGAGGTGTCTGTCATTTCTTTTATCTTGCATAAAAGCCCTGCGTGGACCTGCTTGCTTGCTCTGACTTGGGAGTTTCAGATTCTTCTGGGGCACTTGATACTTCCTGCAAGCAACTTTTTTAAAAAAAAAACAGTTAAAGAAAATATAGCCACTTCACAGCCACCTCCTGACTTCTCCCATTTATCCTTACCCAATTAGAAATTCAGAGGAAATTCTCATTCCCTCTCATCCAGTTAACTCTCATTTAATTCACCCCCCAGTCCCACCCCCATCAACACTAGTTTTATAAGAAGGACAGTTTTTACCAGTTTCGGGTGTGCATTGATCTTAAGGCTGTCTACCCTGCCACTCAAAATAAGCATTAAAATTTATGTACTGCCTGGACTCTCATCCATAAGATAATTGTTCCTCCTTAACAACAGTTCACTCTACTATAGTAGACTGAATTGTTACAAAAATAGCATTAAACGGTACATCAAAATTCATATCCAAATGATGGATACTGCAAGGCTTTGGAATCTCAAGTGATAGAATAACTTGGGTCCATGAGCCAAACAGAATGTATTGGTTTCATCTCAAGAAGATCTCATCCAGAGCAGAAGGTGGTTCTGGGACATGAATATAATCAGAATTGCAGCATTGAAGAGCTACTTGAGCACATTCTCCAAGACAGATCTTACCCTTTACTTTTCAAGATAGTTGAATCAAGACAGAGTGTGATAGTTCTATTTTTCTTTCAGCTTCCTCTCTTCTCCCTCCGGTCTTTTATGAAATTAATTGTTTCAAATTAATGTAAGGTACACTTTTTAGAAGCCTGGATTTTTGTTTGAGCTACAGTTTTTACTTATTGTTAATTTATTTTCAGCAGCGATTTTTATGGCTGCTTGAACTTTTATGAGTATGTAACCTATTTAATCAAGGTTGAATGGATTTTGCTACTAGGATAAATGATAACTGTGTTGTAAAAAAGTTATTGGTAGTTATTGGTAGTGTTTCTTTTTTTCCTTTCCTCACAGTGGTCTGACAGCCAAAGGATGTTATTCACCTGTTTTTTTTAAAAAAAAAATGTTTCAAATGTTTTATTATGAAGCTTTGCATCATGGATGGAAATCTTCACAGGGGGTGATGGTCACTGGCAGTTCAGATTGAAGATTGGAGGCCACAAGTCCTTCATTCCCAACTGTATGAATTTATGTTAAGCTGGTGCTCTCAAGCTGTGTTGGCCTATTACATCCAGCCAGAACAATTAATGTTTGGCTTGGTTGGGTGATGGGAATTGTGCAAAATCCATGGAAAATATGAGAAGGATGAATATTTATTTTCAAAATCATACTTTCAAAGAAAATATATTTAGAAAATATGTTTTACAAATACACCTACATATATATATATATATATATATATATATATATATATATATATATATGTAAGTTTTCACGGGTATATATGTGTGTATATATACCCGTGAAACACACACACACCCGTGAAACACACACACACCCGTGAAACACACACACAGTTGTAAAACACTATCACATAATTAAATGTATGTTTCCATGCATGAAAAATAGTAAATGAACAGAGCAATAGATTTATTAACCACATGAATATTAGATAGATAGAAACAGTCCACCACTTTATACGGGGTACAACATTAAAATGGTGCAATAGTGGCTGCCAACTAGCCAAGTACCAACTATAATCACAACTCTAGATGAGCTCTTATTGAAGAGCTCTTACTATAGTGGACCCGGAATATGACATTCTCTCCATCCTGGGCAAAGAAGGGAAAATGAATTAAATAGTATAGAATGGTTACCTGAAAGGACAGTTTAATTAGCAACAGCCAGCCTGTACACTAGGTTCATCCTTGGAAATGTGTTTGTTTGTTTATTGGTTGATTTGATTTTTACTCTGTTGCTATCTAGCAAACACTTAGTAGCTTACAGAAGGAGGAGGAGAAGGAGGAGGAGGAGGAGGAGGAGGAGGAGGAGGAGGAGGAGGAGGAGGAG
>WNWU01000018.1:19843693-19894840 GCA_012654045.1 Ptyas mucosa | reverse complement strand
AGGAGGAGGAGGAGGAGGAGGAGGAGGAGGAGGAGGAGGAGGAGGAGAAGGTGGAGATCTGACAAAAACAAAATCCAATACAATGATACAGAGAATCATTAATTCCCTAAAGCATACAGTGCCAAACAAAGAGGTGTCATGACCCAAATGCCCTCCACAAGGCCTTCAATATAATCTGAGAGTATAAAGGATTAAGGTAGGAGTAGATCTAACTTCAAACAGGAGGTCTTTCCAAAAGGTTGGAGTCACCACTCCCAAAATAGGTTCCCAAGCATCAGCTTCCTTGAGATTCCAAAAGTAGCCAACAATCAGAAGTTATTCTATCATCAGTTTGATGATATCAACTCCCCTCCCCCCCAAAAAATGCTGGAGAATGGCTTCATATAGATATTGAATACTAGGGTAAGGGAAAGGAGGGGAGAATTGACTTTTGTGGGAGCAACCACCAAGCTGAGAAGCTCCAAGGAATTCCTTTGTGGAAGCATGACAGTGTGGCCAACTAGCTTGGCAAGCATGAGGGAGAAGATCTTTTAGGATTTGCCATATGGGTATGACATTCCCTTCAGGTGCAGTATGTATGATTTGTTTCTGTACAGATCTTCATGCAGGCACAAAATGGGTGTACAACATTTGAGGGACTGAGGATGAACTTTAATAGAATGTTAGGCAGAGGTGGGTTTCAGCAGGTTCTAACCAGTTCTGAAGAACCGGTAGTGGAAATTTTGAGTAGTTCGGAGAACCAGTAGTACAAATTCTGACTGGCCCAGCCCCCATCTATTCTCTGCATCCCAAGTCGCAGCTGATTGGGAGGAAATGGGGATTTTGCAGTAACCTTCCCCTGAAGTGGGGAGGGAATGGAGATTTTACAGTATATGTCCCCTGCCATGCCCACCAAGCCACGCCCACCAAGCCATGCCACGCCCACCAAGCCACACCCACAGAACCGGTAGTAAAAAAAAATTGAAACCCACCACTGATATTAGGTACCTTGCTTTCAGGGCTTGGATAAAAAATAAATTAGATTTAATTTGATATATGGGATTGTATTGAATTAATATAATTCAATGTTATAAATCCAGGGCTCCTATTTCATCATTTTCATATTCTATCACATATGACATGAGGTTTCTAATTATGCAGCATTTCCTCTAAAGCAGTCCAAATAATTTTTTTTCATAAAAAAAGCTGTATTGCACCTACAGTATGAATTTTATCTGGTAAAATATATTTTAGAACCCATGTAAAAAAATGCCTTGTAAATATTTCCCATTTATTAACAAATGAACATAAAACAACCTCTCCCTGACTTCCCCCACTCACCAGTTTCCAAAAAGGATTACATTTCATAAATTAAGAACTTTAATCATAAATGTCTATGGAAAAATCATATTTTTAATTTAAGGGGTTTTTTTTTGTCACAGTTGAAATGCTTACCAGTACCAAGTTAGACCAAAATTAACATATTAATTTATACTATGATGGAAATGGATAAAGAAAAGCCAATAGACATTCATGTAAGGGATCTTTAAAAATAAAGATTAAACATAAATATTTATAAAACTAAAGATAGGGGAAAATGACAAAATAGAGTTGTGTTATGAAGTGGGGCTCCACAATGCAATATATGCATTGGTTACCAGTTGCCCTCCGGGTGAGGCTCAAGGTGCTGGTGATTACCTATAAAGCCCTATATGGCTTAGGCCCGGGGTATTTGGTGGATCACCTACAGCCAGCAACAGCTCCCCATCGCCCTGTGTGCTCACATAGAGAGGGCCTGCTTGGGGTCCCGTCGGCCAAACAATGTCAGCTGACGGCCCCTAGGGAGCGAGCCTTCTCTGTCGGCGCACCTACCCTCTGGAACCAGCTGCCCTTGGAGCTCCGGGTAGCCCCCGACCTTTGCTCCTTCTGCCGTGACCTTAAAACATGGCTGTTTCACCAAGCTGGCCTGGACTGAATGGGGTTTTAATGGGAATTTTAGTTTTATTGTTGAATTTTAATTGGACTTCTTGTTGTTTATTGCTGTGAGCCGCACTGAGTCCTTGTGGAGAAAGGGTGGCATATAAGTCTGATAATAAAATAAATAAATAAATATGCACACACACACACACACACACACACACACAGACATACACAAACACCACCCACCCACCCACACATTTTATATATTATATACAACGTGGCCAACAGAATCTGAAGTGAGTTATCACATAACGCACACAAACCAAGTGAAATATATTTGGGATAGCCTTAAAGATACTTCATTTTCTTTGGACTTCTTAGTATAATGCTCCATTTATATTTCAGTAAATTGCACACATTTATAGACATCACACCTTTCCCTTCAACTTCTTTCATTTGTTCTTGTATGTAGAGCATGAGTATGGGACACAGCTTCATTTTATGTGTGGAAACATAATTAAAAGGCTAGAGTGAATCCCTGCAAGGCATTTATGCAAATGATCAAACAAAAACGACTGCTAAACATTTTGCTAATCCACCAATGTTGCCGGTCAAAATGTTGTGCAGCTTATTACCAGGATTCTAGCACAATTTGAATCCTGACATCAAGGCAGAAACTGGGCTTTTAAAAAAGTCAACTTTCATGTAAAAACAAACCAAGCCAAGCCATTATTGATATTTATTTTATTTATTTCATTTTATATCGAATTTATATACCGCCCTTCTCCCGAGGGACTCAGGGCGGTGTACAGCCAAAATAAAAACATCAACTACAAACGTTAAAATACAATTAAAAGGATATATATCTATTTGGCCCCAATTAAAAGAATGACAAACCAATTAAAAAACATTTTAAAAATTGTTAAGCCAGCCCGACTTGCTGGAAAAAGAAGGTTTTAAGGGCACGGCGGAGGGCACCGAGGTCTTGGATTCTCCTTATCTCTGGGGGCAGCTGATTCCAGAGGGTAGGTGCCCCCACAGAGAAGGCCCTCCCCCTGGGGGGTCACCAGCCTCTTCAGCACCCCGAGGAGGCCCTCTCTGTGGGAGCACACAGGTCGATGGGAAGCCGTCAGTAGCAGCAGGCGGTCTTGAAGATAACTAGGTCCAATGCCATGGAGCGCTTTAAAGGTGATAACCAACACCTTGAAGCGCACCCGGAAGACCACTGGGAGCCAATGCAGCTCACACAGGAGAGGTATGGCAATACCAGGAGACAATAGACTAGATGACAAAAAAATAATAAAAAATAAATAAATGGAGATTACAAAGTATCAAGATGTTAAAATGGAATTGAAAGTTTATTGCATAAAATAGCTGTTGTGGTCCTAGTAGTGGCATACATGACACTATATGCCTTGCCAAAAAATCCTGTAAGGTGCTTAAGAAACCTGCACATACACAAAATTACCATTTGCCAATTACTAAAGATCACACTGCTTGGCTCTACATATATATTATGCCAATATATTATGACATCCTAGGGGTCTTGGGAAGAACTTGGTGGTTATGAAAGCCAACCGAATCTATAACTGATAGCTGTGATTTTACATTTTTTTTGTACCAATAGTAATGGCCGGACAATGTGCCACCCAATAGGGAGAAAAGAGTAAAAACTGAAGAAATTAAGATGCTCTATGGAAATAATATCAAGCGTCTGGGTGAAGATGATCACTAGAAGTATCTGGGCATCCTTCAGGTTGACAACATCAAGCACACTGAAGTCAGGAAGAAGGTTAGAATATATCACAAGAATGAAGAAAATCTTAAAGTCAGTGGAGGAAACACCATTCACCAAGATTAACACCTGCGTTCAGTGGAAGAAATACCATCAAGGGAATCAATATCTGATCAATCCCAGTCATTAGATATACAGCAGGAATGGTGAACTGGATAGGAAGACTAGAAAGATAATGACAATGAATCATGCCCTTCAACCACACAGTGATATTGACAGACGCTACTTATCAAGGAAAATAGGTGGCCATGGAATGTTGAGAGTACACCACATAATTAAAGAAGAAAAAAGGTCATTGGAAGAAAATCTGAAGGATAGTAAAGAAGATGCTTCAAAGCTAGTATACCATGAAAGCAGGGGTGAAATTCAAAAATTTTCCCTACCGGTTCTGTGGGTGTGGCTTGGTGGGCATGGGAGGGGAAGGATATTGCAAAATCTCCATTCCCACCCCACTCTGGGGCCAGCCAGAGGTGGTATTTGCCAGTTCTCTGAACTACTCAAAATTTCTGCTACCAGTTGTCCAGAACCTGTCAGAACCTGCTAGATTTCACCCCTGCATAAAAGCTTATGGAATACTGGAGAGACTAAACTGGACTGCAAGAAAGACCAAATGAAGAATAGAAAAGAAACATGACAAGGCAAAGTATTACATGGCCATTACATCAAATCAAAACAAACAAACAAACAAAAAACTAGCAGGCCAAGCAGTTAACAAGACCTGGCAATGGCTCACAACAGAAAAGTTAAAAAGAAAAAGAAAGAGAAAGAGAGAGATTCTGGCCGCACAAGACATAAGAACAAATGCATACAAACCCAAAACTGAGAAAACAGCAATAGACAGCAAATGCCACCTTTACAAAGAAGTTGAAGAAGCAGTGGGCCACCTAGTTTGCTGCAAGAAGATCACATAAACTGACTGCAAACAACAGCATGACAAATTAGCAAAATAGTGCTTTGGAAGACTTGCAAGAAATACTACTTGTCTGCAAAATGCACAAGGTAATAGAAAATGAAGCTAACACAGAGGTGGGATACTATGACCCTTTTATGACTTGTGGACTTCAACTTCCAGATTTCCTGAGCCAGTCAGGAATTCCGGGAGTTGAAGTTCAATTCCGGGAGTTGAAGTCCAAAAGGGCCATAGTTCCCCACCCCCTGAGCTAAAGGCTCTGGGACTTTAGAATTCAAATATGTAAGTGCCTGCCACATAACACCTTAGACTTAACTGTTGTTGACAAAAAAGACAAAAAAGTCTGGATAGTGGACATGGCAGTCCCTGGAGACAGCAGAAGAAAAGAGAAAAAACTGAAGAAGATAACAAAATATAAAGACCTGCAAGTAGAAATAGAATGGCTGTGGCAGAAAGAAAGCAAAGATAGTATCAATAGTAATAAGTGCCTTGGCTGCAGTTTGAAAACAACAGGAGCACCATCTGAACACCATTGACATTGATAACACCATCAGTCAATTGCAAAAGGCAGCTTTACTCGGAACAGCTTACATCCTGAGATGATACCTTTAACACCATAAAAAAAAATCTGCCTAGCCCAAGTCCTCGAGAAGGACTAAACAGGCACAGTAACAACAGTAAAAGTAAAGATAAAGGTTCCCCTCACACATATGTGCTAGTTGTTCCCGACTCTAGGTGCTCATCTCCGTTTCCAAGCCGAAGAGCCAGCGCTGTCCAAAGACGTCTCCGTGGTCATGTGGCCAGCATGACTAAATGCCAAAGGCACACGGAACACTGTTACCTTCCCATCAAATGTGGTCCTTATTTTTCTACTTGCATTTTTTACATGCTTTCAAACTGCTAGGTTGGCAGAAGCTGGGACAAGTAACGGGAGCTCACCCCGTTACTTAGCACTAGGGATTCAAATCTCTGAAATGCCAACCTTTCAATCGACAAGCTCAGCGTCTTAGCCGCTGAGCCACCGCGTCCCTAACAACAGTATTATCAATTAATAAATTGAGAGCCAGTATGGTTTAGTGTTTAAGGCTATAGAAAATAAATAAATAATTCAGTCTAGAAACTAGTCCCCCACTTCCAGCACAAAGCCAGCTGGGTGACCTTGAGCTAGGCACACACTCTCAGTCCTGAGAAGCAGGCATGGCAAACTATTTCTGAAAAGCACTGTAAAAAATTGTCCAGGCAAGTGTCAAAAGTCAGAAATTGATCTTAAGGCACGTGTGCGCATGCACGCTCTCACACACATATACATAAAAACATTATTGCAACTTGAAATCCTCCAATCTATAGAAAAAATGTATGACTTCCTATTTATGATATCTATGAATGAATGTCATGACTGTTATAACTAAAATAATATTTAAATTATTAGCTATTTTCTCTTTATCTGTATTTTGTTAAAATCAAACAATCAAACAGAGACAATTATCTAAATTTTCATCTATGCAATCATTGCTTTTTTAACCTTTTTACTTATTTTTGGTTTTGCCACCTGCTCCTTCACAGTTGCTATCTCTAATTATGGTTCTGCATCAATTTGTACATACAACAGATATGACCATGGCCAATCTGTACATGATTCATTATAATCTCTGATTATTAGAATCTTCTGTTGTGACATACAGAAGTAGAAAATGAATATCAAACAGATTATACCATTTATTATTTACTAAATTCCAGCCCGATTCAAAAGTTTGGACTATAAGGGAGCTTCTCAACATTAAATCAAAGGGGGAATCCATTTTTCTCATCAGTTGCTGTTGTTGTTGTTACTACGATTTCAAAGGATCAGAAGACCACATTTGAGAAACTGTCACAGCAAGCCCACGAAGGGCTATCTAATCTTTTGAGTTTTGCAGTCTTCAAAAAGGCTGATGAATTTGCTTCACTTCAAAAATATCATTAACACCAATAACACATTTGAGCAAGCCTATTTCTAAGCTTTAAAAGAGAGAAAGATGGACAGAGACAGACAGAAAAAGCTGCCAATTAAGACTTTTGATATAATGCTCTAAATGCATAACCAGGTATTTTCTTCAGCTAAGAACAACTGCAGACACAAAGGTATTCTGTATCTTTTTTTTCCCTTCGCAGAAATCAATATAAAAGGAATAGCTGCTTCAACCGTCCCTTAGACTGTGTAAAGGGTGAAGGGGGGGAGTGGGAACCCACAACCATATAGAGTTTAGGTCAATAAGGAATCGATACTGTGGTTGAATCTGCAGGAAGATAAAAGACTTCAACCTCACTACAGTGCCCTATTATTTCTCTGATTCTAGAAAGAAACTGAAGTATTTTACTTTTAAACAGGAATGCGTTTAGGATGTCTGAAAAGTAAGAAAGAGGTCATTCCAGACTGAATATGGCTGTGGCATTTTATACATTTGAACTGCGTAACACAGCACCAAAATGCATTTCAGTTGAGGTACATCTGATTTTTCACAGAGGAACTCAGATATAAGAAACAAAGCAAAGCAACACGGAATTTCCAACAAGGCTTTTGAAAAGGAAGTTCATAAACGAGTGTGTAAAAACCCTGTCGGAAGTAGAGGTGATCCCACCCCAAACATCCCTACATTTCTTTGTTCTGTCCCTTCCATGGTTGACCTTCACAGGTTCAGCAGAAGTCTGAAGCAGTTTCAGACTTCTGCTGTGCATATTCTGTGCACCATATTCTAACCTGGCCATCCGTATGATAATTAGACTTAAACTTCCAAAAATAGTAATAATGTAGTCTGCTTACATTAAATGAACACAAATAAGACTGCCTGAATTTCTGCTACTTAATTTGTAAAATTCCAGACAAACCAAAAATATCTATCTGGTTGTTTTGCCCCTTTTCTGTCTTTACTATCTGTCAAATAAATGTTGCTTAATAGATTGGTTTATGTATGTATCTATGTATGTATGTGTTAGGATATGGTGCATGCCTAACAGGTTGTCCAGGCAATATATGGGCAATATATGTTTTCTATGACTTTAAGAAGTAATGCTGAGTCATTGTAATGCTGAGTCATTGTATTGTGATTGGATAACTGTTGTAACTGTATTTAAGGAGAGCCAAAATGTAGTCATTGTGAACATGCCACCATCGTGACCTGTTACCAGCGTGAACCTATTGCTGTTTCTGAATTTTGATACATGGTCTAATATGATCATGGTTTATTTATTCTGAACTGTTCCTGTTTGATCTTTACAAAATCCTTATGATAAATAGACTTAAACTTCCAAAAATAGTAAAAATGTAGTCTGCTTACATTAAATGAACACAAATAAGACTCCCTGAATTCCTGCTGCTTAATTTGTAAAATTCCAGACAAACCAAAAATATCTATCTGGATGTCTTACCCCTTCTCTGTCTTTACAATCTGTCAAATAAATGTTACTTAATAGATTGGTTTATGTATGTATGTATGTACGTACGTACGTACGTACTTATTTATTTATTTATTTATTTATTTATTTATTTATTTCCTGTCTTTAATATTTTTACAAATAATTCAAGGAGGTGAACATATCCAACACATCTTCCTTCTATTTTTTCCACAACAGCAAACCCTATGAGGTGGTCTGGGCTGAGAGATAGTAACTGGCCAAAGTTTCCAGCTGGGTTTCATGGCTAAGGTGGGACTTGAACTCATGGTCTCCCACTTTCTTGTCTGATGCCTTAATCATTAGACCGAACCAGTTGTCAATTTATTAATTAATAACATTATTACTACTGCATCTATTGATTCCTTTCCAAGGACCTAGGATAGATAGAAGTTGTTATTTGATGGTGTTACATAAAGGGTCTCACAGCTCCTCTCAACTATGAAACTCACGGAGGTGGGGATGGTGGAGGAGGGCATTACGCTAACTATTATCTCTCCATGACCATGATTCAGAGGATCTTTGTGTGAAGAAAAATGGAGAAAGGATGCATGAATTTTATATGCTACCTTGAATTTGGGAATACAAATGAAAGGAATACTAATGGCAATATCTCATTAGACCTGACCATAACTTTGGAATATTTGGACAATATTCTCTTTGTTTCATCTCTGAGCAACATAGCAGTTTCAGTTCAGTATCCTGATCCTTTGAATATCTTCCCGTTGACTAAATGAGCTATTTACTCTTTGGAGAAGCTTTATGATATATTCAATTAAAGGATTCTCTAATGTTTGGGTGGGTTTTGCCAAATATTACACAAATAAATCCAGGATATTCAAACAGAGAGACTTTAAAATTTGATGGGTTATTTCTATCTTTCCCATCTCTAAGGAATCTGTGAAATGACATTTGTGCAGGGATAGATATGAGGGTGAAGGTTCGTTCTCTGAGCTTGTGGGTTGGTTTCTGGACGTTTCATTACCAGACTAGGTAATTTCTTCAGTGGAATTTAGGGGATGTCAGTGTCACTGTTCCTCTGTTTAGAAGGGCTTCAAGTGTGGGTGTGTCAGGTGAAGGTCTTGACACACCTACACCTGAAACCCTTATAAACAGAAGAACACTGATAATGACATCCCCCAAACTCCACTGAAGATGTTACCTAACCTGGTAAGGAAACGTTCGGAAACCAACCCACAAGCTCAGAGAACGAACCTTCACCCTCATCCTACACCTGAGCTGCAGATATTCACCACTAGTGCAAAGGGATTAATATACCAGAGCTGAGAAAGGCACGTATAGAACAGCTGCTTAAAGAGCTTTTAAATATTTTTAATGGTTTTGTTTTTTAAAAATTTTCAACGTAAGACTTACTCCTGAATTTCTCTACAAGCTTCATGTTTTTCTTGTTTCGATATGGTGGGAAAACATGCCTCCAAATCAATGGTGGGTTTCACTTACCTTTGTTACTGGTTTGCTTATGTGTGCGCGCATGCTCACTTCGCTCACACACACTCCTGTGCGCACAAGCATAATTGATAAAGTCTGGGTAGGTGGGCGGAGCCTCCCGCCGCTGCTGGGAGGTGAACTGGGTGAACCGGTAGCAACCCACCACTGCTCCAAATTTGGCAATAGTATCACCAAATATCCTCAGTGTGATCATAGGTATCTCTGGGAACTGCAGACTGTCAGCTGTAAAGCTTTCAATGTGAGGAAAAAATAGTTTGTAGCATTTTAGTCTGTATTTCATTTGGAAATCCCAAACTGAATAGAAATGTAGATGAAACGTTACACAATTTCCCCCCTCTAATAGGTGCAGAATTTTGAAGGAAGCCCAGCTGGTTTCAATAAGATGAATGAAATTTCTGGACAGGTAGGGGATTTCATGTCTCCCCATGCCTCAGGTTGTATTTAAAGGCACATAACCACAGTCAGAGAAATAAGGTGGCAAAACCTTACAAATCTGAGGCTTATCTAAGACTTTAGAGGATTTTTAGGTCAAGCCTTTTTGATACTAGAAAAACAGGGAAATCATTCTTCTACCTGAGACTTGGTTTCCAATGTTTCTTTGGACTGCAGACAATGCACAGAAATAAGTTGGGAAGCAAAAACAATCGACTCCTACATTGTTAAGCATTGGGCATCTTTGCCAGATTGTTCCATTTACTAGCTTAAAGGTAGATCAGCAATATGACTTTCATTTGTTACTGGACTGTTTTTGAACACTGTAGTGGAGAAAAATAATGGAAGGAATCCCTATCAAATAAATATATATTTTGCCTCTCAGTTTTTCTGGAAGCTATGATTTATTTCAAAGTCCTGCAACTGAATATTAAAAGTAAAGGTTTCCCTGTCCAGTTGTGTCCAACACTAGGACACTAGGACACTAGGACGTTCTCATCTCCATTTCTTGGCCAAGGAAGCCAGCAGTGACATTTTCTGTGGTCATGTGGTCAGCATGGCTATATGCCAAAGGTGCACAGAACACTGTGGTACCTATTAATCTTCTTGTATTTGCATGCTTTCAAACTGCTTGGTAGGCAGGAGCTGGGGAAGGAACAGGAGCTCAGCCCATTGGGCAGCACTCGCTCTCGAACCTGGGCTTGAACCTTTCCAGCTGACAAGCTCAGCATCTTTAACCATCACGCCCTCTTTTACAATTGAATACAAAATACCAATACCTAAACTAAATATTACATAGTGGAAGAGGGTGTGTCATTGTTGCTACTACCAGCCCAAATCATTTCACTGTAGGATGAAGGGCACTTTTACTGAAAGTTACACATCATAATCTATAGTATATGCTGGTCCAGTGCAGTTTAATAGATGTTTTTCAACTCCCCAGTTCATGACTGAAGTGGTCCAAAGTCTCCTCAGTAGTTGGCTTCTATATCTAAAAGAGGACTATAGCCTGTATATTCCTGATCTTACACTGTGTCTTAATCAGCAAACCACATGGTTGTCATCTATTCATCTATCTGTCTGTCTGTCTGTCTATCATCTATCTATCTATCTATCTATCTATCTATCTATCTATCTATCTATCTATCTATCCTCTATCTATCTATCTATCTTCTATCTAATATTTGTTAATACTATCAATATAGAATAGAATAGAGTTTTTTTTTATTGGCCAAGTGTGATTGGACACACAAGGAATTTGTCTTGGTGCATATGCTCTCAGTGTACATAAAAGAAAAGATATACAAACAAAACTTTATGAGGGGGCACTATCATTAATTATTTCAACTTATTTTAGCTGGGTGTTTTTATTAGGTTGTATTTTAATCTGTTCACTCAGCCTGGTGCATCTAAAAAGTGTAAGTGTCCTTTGTTAATTGGCTAAAGGGTGCTGATTTGCATTTTCAATGATTACTAATGGGTATTGTTCCAACAATGCATAAATTGATTAGCTAGGAGCAATAGGAGCAATAGATGGAAATAGTTGGCTTCCCTCACCTGCAATCTAAAATCATAAAGCCTTCATACCAAAACTCTACTGTGTAAGGTTTATTCCTTGATGAAAATGTGTTCATAATTTTGCTTCACTTTGGTTTGTTTTACAAATAGTGATACAAACATCAATTTCAAATCTTCAGTTTAGCCTAACATATGTTGGACAGAACTATTGAACATAAGTGGGATATTAACTTAGAAATCCTCTACTTCATCTTTCTGGCCAGTGAAGGAATCCACCACTGTAACGTCCTCAAGAGACAATAATCCAGTCTTCCTTTAAATACCTCCAGGAAAGGGGAGTTCAATAAAATGATGTTTTCAAACCAAAAATAAAATGAGCTGCAAAATAAAATAAATTCTGGATTTGCAATCTCATCTTTCATGTAAATTAAAGCTTTTTGTTACCTTTTAAAACAGCAAAAGTATTTTTAATTCATTTCCCCCTTCTATGAGTCTGTTTAAACTCTGCAGGAATTCATTTTGCTAATGTAGCCTTAGTTAGGCAACAATAATTCCTGCCTTTGTGTGTATATTTATATGTATGTGCACACGCGCGCGCACACACACACACACACAAAGATGAAATGAATCTTTGTCCAAGGCTACTCAGGAGGCTATTTAATAGGCTTTTCTATCTATTTGTTATTCCGTATTCCCCAAAGTTTCTATGTTAACAGCAGAACATCTAGGGAGTCCATCTGCTGTGGGAGCACAACAGAACCAAAGCAAGTTAAAGGCTCGAGGGGAGCAGGGAAAAAGAAAAAGATAGGTTGGAAAAAAGTAAAGTGTTTGATTTAAATTATGGGATAGAGCTATATTCACATGCTTCCTCCCCCCCCCCCCCACCCCAACACACACATTTGGACCAGGGACAGAATAGTCATCTCCGTCTTAGTCAAGTGTGTCATTCCTTTTGAGGAAACAGCAACAGTTGCAATCTTGTCATGAACTGATGCTACAAAGCAACAATTTCACCTTCATACTTCATTAATTTTCTGAGCAACTGCTAACTAAACCTCACAATATATTTTTACATAATTATGTCACATTGTAATCATCATGGGAAATGAAAGGCAACCCAGCATTGCCTGGTGATGCAAATCAAAACCTTGGCTTGATTCAGTATCAACACATTCATTTTCAAAAGGTGGAATCCAAGCCCCTTCATCTGCAGAATTGTCTCCTGAAACAGGACAGGGCAAAAAGATAAATCTTCCTTGATCAGTTGTCATATTGTGTTCTAGAAAATTTGGGAACCTACAGAACAGATGGGGCCCTGCAAAAAAGAAAAAGAAAAAGAGAGACATGTCTGGCACAAATATAAATCTCTACTTGCATGATATTGAATTCATCCAAAATCAGGCTCACTAATGCTACTGTTTGAATTATTATAACATGTTGTACTAGTAGAACATCCGTTGATCATTGTTTGTTGTTGTTGTTAGTTGCAAAGTCATGTCTGACTTCCATGGACAACGCTCCTCCAGGCCTTCCTGTCCTCTACCATCTCCCAGAGTCCATTTAAGCTCACACTGACTGCTTCAGGAACTCCATCCAGCCACCTCATTCTCTGTCATCCCCTTTCTTCTTTTGCCCTCAATCGTTCCCAGCATTAGGCTCTTCTCCAGTGAGTCCTTCCTTCTCATTAGGTGGCCAAAGTATTTGAGTTTCATCTTCAGGATCTGGCCTTCTAAAGAGCAGTCAGGGTTGATCTCCTCTAGGACTGACCGGTTTGATCGCCTTGCAGTCCAAGGACTCCCAGGAGTCTTCTCCAGCACCATAGTTCAAAGGCCTCAATTTTTTGGTGCTCAGCCTTTCTTATGGTCCAACTTTCACAGCCATACATTGGCAACTCAGAAAACCATACCCTTGACTACACACACTTTTGTTGGCAGGTGATGTCTCTGCTTTTTAGTATACTGTCTAGATTTGCCATAGCTTTCCTCCCCAGGAGCAAGTGACTTTTAATTTCTTGGCTGCAGTCCCCATCTGCATCATTGTTAGGAAAGTTCAATTAGTCAGAACAGAGCTGCTAATGATGGGACCACATAATACTACTATCACTTTACCAGTGTGATGGTACTGTCTTTTCCTGGACCAAGTGCAAAATTTTAGTGCTTTTTAAAACTCAGAAGGGATTGATATCTGTAAGGGATGTCTCTTTACACACACTTGAGTAAATGATTAGGTCATCTTCAAAAACCCTCTTCTGGATAACTTCTAGCAAGTGAATTTTGTTGGACAGTTACAAGTGGCATGACCGTCTTAATTGTGGTGCCCTATTTATATCCTCCCCAAGTAGGTTTGCTAGTGTGCATACTACTTTATTATGATATCAGGTGGCAATATTCTATTGCTACCAGTTATCTTAAAATCTTAAGATTCTAGATTTTATTGGATAGAATTGATTGCGTTTAAATATTCATCAGGAGAAGAATTTGGATATTATTAAGTCTGTTTATTTTTAAACAACTCAGCTCCATATGAGGTACAAAAATCAAGATAGTCTGTGTGTCAGTTTTCAGCTTTAGGCTTGTTAAGAATACATCTCCTTAGAGGGGGCAGAAATGGAAGCATAAGCTCATGGTGAGAGATCTTTAACTACAGTGGAATTAGTCAAAGCTGCTTGAACAATAGACATGAAAGGAAATAATTCAAAGAACATGGAGTTGGATTCAATTTGGAAGAAGATGTGAGACTTTCAATTAGCACATTTATGTGAGATTTAAGATGAAAATATTCAGGAACAGTATTTATTTAGCCTGCAGCCAAAGTCCATTACTGAGAATTATTCTTAATTAGAGCTGTGTGAGGTTGGGAATACCCACTTGTGTCTACTTCACTTCACCCACCAAAGGTGCCATCCTCCTTGCCAGTGCCTCTGGCATTCAAAAAGAAAAGGGAAAAAAATAGGATGATGAAAGAATAATTTAAATAAAATAAGTCAATTGTGTGGGAGAAAAGAAGTAGAAATATTTGCTTTTCATTTTCTTTCTTTTCTTTGTTTTCCCCCTTGGTTTAATTTTGGTACTGTTATGAAAACGGCCTGGGCCTCAGGGAAGTAGTGTCATTGGGCACAAAAGAACCCAATGAGAACCTCTGAAAATATATCCAGCAAAATGGAGCATGTTTTGCATTACAAACAGGTAACAGATAGTGGGAAGTTAGCCATCTAAGAATATCTTGTGCTATTACTGACATTCTTGCTACTGGCAGTAATTCTAAATACATAACGAAACTTATGGATACCAGTGGAGCCTATAACTAATTTCCTCTTCCTTCTTTTCTCTTTTATTTAATGTTACAGAGTGCTCTGTAGAAACTCTGCTAAGGCTAGTGGTAGGCTTTTAGACAATTCTAGAGATCCTATTGTATGGACTTATGTTCCCTTTGTTACCTTTAACATTTTCAGTCTGGTAACAACATTTGGAAGTCTCTTGAGTCTTTAAAGGGCTTTGTAAGACTTTTGCCTTTTAGATCAAGGAAAAGAGAAAAAGAGAAGAAAAAGGAGGTGTCAGAAAGAGAAAAATCTGCCTAACTTTAGATTTAACTATGACTGTGCCAGTATGTGATTCCTGACTAATTATCCATTAGAGGCAGCCATGAGTAAAAAGAAAAACATATATATGTGCCTGTGTGCACCCATACACACAAATGAGTGGATTTACCTATCCAGCACTAATAATGAGCTATTCCAGTTTGTGTCTATTCTCAGATTTTAGCTCATCTAATACATAATCTTAAAAGAGTGACTGGCCGTGAGTCATGCAACTTTCATCTACGGTTATGAGAAGACTAGAACTTGAGTTCCACAGTCTTAATCCAGCACTTTAACCACTAGTTCTCATATGTATATACTGTATGTATGCATGTATATGTATGTGTGTGTGTCACATGTAATGATTGGCTTCTTATTTAAACTATAGTGTACTTATTTAATATATTTTTGCAACAGAAATATTAGAAACTAGTATTTTTTTTTAAAAAAGAAACCCACATTCATTGTAATGTTTTTAAAGTTTAGTAAATAACTTTTTAAAAAAGCAATTCTCAGTCATATACACTAAATTATACTTCAGCCAAGGTTATGCCTTCAATTCAAAGCAGGGAACTGAAATCGTACTTGAAGCAAAATTGGCATCTTTTTAGGTAAAACATCAGAGGAATTCCAAATAGCACTTTGGATCTTAGGCGTGTGTTTGTGCGTGAGCATAGAAATGTCACAAAATTTGCACCTTTTAGAAATGAACTTAGTAGCTTGTTGCATGTAAGCTAAGAAATATATAAGTTAATGACTATTATTCCTTAATTGTATATGGTTTTGTGTATGGGTTTTAAATCAGAGTCCTCTCAGCCTTTTTCCATTTGAAAACATGTAAAAAAAAATCACGTTAAGAGCAAATAATTATTCATGACCTCTTCTCTTGGGGATGTTGAGAAATGGCAGATCCTCATCACCCTTAGTGATTTGGGCAGGGAGACTTGCAAAGAGGTGAAGGTCAAGTGGAAGAAAACAGAACATTTTCTATTCAATGTAAAACATAAAAGTTGTTAATATGCAGTCACTATTGGAGCTGGCTTTATTGTATTCATTTTTATTTTTACAGCTTTGACATTTTATTTCTCTAGGGTGACTTCATAACACTACAGGTATTGCAAGGATCATTGTTAGACAGCTTCATGGATTCCTTCCCCCCACCCCCCACCACCTGACTGCCTTCTTTCACTGTAGCACAGTTGAAGGGTAAGTTTTAATGTCCTCATACAGATGAATGTCTTAAGAGTTTACTAAGTAGAATCCTTGATGCCAATACAAGAACACACTGAAAGAAGAAGTATTTTGAGGTGGTTTGGTCACAAGGAAGAAAGAAAAATGAGGATTGAACTGCAAAAATATGTATACAAATGAAGAGTGAATAGGGTTGAGTGGAAGGAAAATGCCAAGAAGATGGAGGACATCTTCAGAGAGAGGCAGGAGAAAAGTTTAAAGAACAAAAGGCAGTATATAAATTGATCTGTGGAGGAAATGAAAGCAGGGGTCGTTCTCAAGAGTAGGAAAGTATAAAGAGGTATAGTTAACAGTGTTGGTTAATCTACATTTTGCTATAGTTACTGTAAAAGGAAAGCTCTCATGCCTTTAACTTCGTACAAAATTCCCTATTACAAAAGGGAATCGTGTGATACACATACCTGTATGTAAGGATGTATTGTGTAGTTGTAATCCTTACAACAAACCAGTAAAGTAAGTAGTCAGCATTGTTATGCCCTGAATTTCAGATGAGGAGATTGAGGCTGAAAATAAGTAGCTTGCATAAAGCCACATAGTAAAAACTTGAGGGCAGAAATGACATTGGAAACCAGGATGTGGCCTAGTCACTACACTCACAAGTTTTCATTATTACCAGCTGTAGTCCAGCATCCCCTCTTTCATAGCAAACAGATAATTTTGAGAATTAAGGCCCTAGAATCTTTTATTTGGGCTTGTCACCTGTCCCATATTTTAAGAAATTGTTCTTTAGAATTTAAATGTAGTGTTTAAATTATGAATAAGGAATCCATTCTGTCTGAGGTTTGTTTGGAGTGATAGAGGAGGGACTTTTAAGATGGTCCAGCTTAGAGTTGCTTTGGGTAATAAGATGAGCAGCATATACTGTAAATTTAACAAATAAATAAATAAAGGTAATGCACAAGACTTATGAGGACCAAGATGGGTTTATATTGGAGATACGTGGCAAGACAACATATTGTACTGTGGTAGATATCACAGTTCTTGGTTTTACATTCAAATGTCCTCTCTTCAGCAATGTGTGGAGGATATGCTTTGGATACCAACCAGATAGGCCTCTAAAACAGTAGGATATTTTGAGAAAGACTGGAATCCTATTCGGGCAGTATGTGCCTATGAAGAATTTGACATGTGAAGATCAGTGAATAGCCCCACTTCTTTCTAAGTTAGACTTTGATGTCACTGAACAGCCAGTCATCCAAGCAGATAGGATTTCACTGATGTTACAGTTCAACAAAGATGGAAAGGGCTGCTTACCACCTCCTGCTTGGTTGTTGAAGTCTAACAGAAGAATGATCACCTGAACAAGGTTTCTCTCTCTGCTTTCTCTCAAAGATTTCCCAGCATCTGGTTATGAAGCATCTGGCCACATAGCATTTATTTTTGCACTTCAAAAACAAAGGGGGAGCAAAAAGGGAGTCAATATGTATAACACATGAAATGAAAGCTTTTGGGAGAGTTTTTTTTAACCTTTTAATATTTTCTTATTTTTTAAAAAAAAAATATCCTTCTTTGGGATAAATTTTCAATAAATGACAATTGAAATTATATATCTATGTTTATTTTAATAGCCTCTTACAATAATTCATTAGTTGTTTCCAAGTGGCCAATTTATTACTACCATACTACCAGGAGCTGCGGTGGAGCAGTGGTTAGAGTGATGTACTGCAGGCTACTTCTGCTGACTGCCGGCTGCCGGCTGCCTGAAATTTGGCAGATCAAATCTCACCAGGCTCAAGGCCTTCCATTCTTCCGAGGTGGATAAAATGAGGACCCAGATTGTTGGGGGCAATATGCTGACTCTGTAAACTGCTTAGAGAGGGCTGTAAAGCACTGTAAAGTGGTATATAAATCTAAGGGCTATTGCTATACTGTATCAGTTAGCTTTCCATTTCATATCTGGTGTCCCATTTACAGTACGGGTCTGATAGTTAACCAGTGGTGGCTCTATGTTCTTCATAACATCTATCCCATTTAAGTGAGCATGAAATCATTATTTCCCAGGGCTACTTCAACTACAGAATTTCAATAAAGCCTCCACCTTTCTTCCTGATTTCCATTGCCACTGTTTAAAAAGCAAAAGTAGCTGATATAAAGTGAGCAGGATGAAAACAGAAAGAAGAACTTGCCAGTCACTACTTGGGAACTGGAGTTTTTCTCGGTCACAGGAAGGGGTTCAGGAAGTGGGATGGTTGGTATTGGAATTAAGTTTTGACCTTCAGGTTGCATATAGTTATTTTGGTTATTTTTATTTCAGTTTCTATTCTATAGAATTCTTATGGAATTGGGCAGATTTACAAATTAGATAAATAAGTAGTAAAAAGGCCTTTAGGGGTTATTACTCCTGTCAAATGGCCTGGCTCAAGAGAAGAGTATTCACTCCTTTCTTGAAAACAAAAATAATGGAAACATTTTATTTTACTTTACTTTTACTTTTATTAGATTTCTATACTGCCCTTCTCCCGAAGGACTCAGGACGGTATACAGCCATATTAAAACACATAAAGATTTACAAAATTTAAAAACCATTAAAATTGAATATTTAAAAATTTGACCCACAAATTAAAAACTAACACACACCCATTAAAATTCATATTCCTATTAGGCCAGCACAATACTAGCCAACACAATACAACTCCCAAGTAAATGTTTCCCATTACTTTGGAAAAGTTGTGAGAAGGCCTTATAGATGGGCTTTTGACACTGTAGGAAGTTTTAAGAGAGCTTCTTGTCTGTTCCAAGAATGACATGGAACAATCCAGCCAGAGTTGAGTTCTTAATTTGCTAACACACAACAGACACAATCTTGCAGACTAAACCTTTACTACCCTAACTCTAACGGATGTACTTTGGGAGATTCTAGGGAGTGGCTACCCTCATTCTCTTCCTCTGTCTCCTAGCCAGCTGCAGGCTGTTTTGCCTTTTGTCTAGCCCAGGGATAAGCAACCTTAAATACTCAAAGAGCCACAAAGGTCCTAACCAGGAGCCCCCTGTTCAATTCTGGAGCCAACCAGAAGTCTGGTTCCCCCAGCACAGAGTGTCCTTTTTCCTCTTCCTGTCCTAACTGAAAGCCCTATCAATTGTGGAGCTGACCAGATAATGAAATTTAGAGTCGATTATCAGAATGTAAATTGAAGAAGACTCATTAGAAATATAATCACACCTACAGCAGTTAAGATTCTTTGAATTCATTCTGTGAAAAATAGCATGCTGGCACTGTATCCATTCAATACCATCTAGTAGACTTTCTTTAACTGATTAAAGATCTCTTGGGAGGATCCTTTAGAAAGCAACAGCTTGAACCCTTGCAGATCTCCTATGAGCAACTGTATACATAAATTCATGCATATTTATGGTGACTTAGAATTATTTTATTGATAAAGCTAGAGAAAGAAACTAAGCTATTCCACCATGTAATTAAAAAGTTTGTTCCTTCTGCTTAAAGGATTGAGGACTACTTGTTCTTAAGATCTTTGTGCATCCTCGGCTGTCTGTTCAAAGATGCTTCCAAGGGAAAATGAAGTCTTCGCAGTTCTGTTGGGACTGGCTGCTGGATGGCCTTTGTTAAAGAAGCCAAATGTACATGATGTAGTTTCAGACCATAGTCTATCATGATAGGCCATGATTCTATCAAGGTATATCACTACATGGTTTTTGGAAATACCTGAAACACTATATAATTTAGCTCTTTATAAATAAATCTTATAGCATTATTTGGATTTTTAGGCCCAACTACAGAGATATTTCAGAATATTAGGATTTGTCCAATCATTAGCTTTTTATTACTCCATAGATCTTATAGTAATATAGCATTACCGTTTAAATAAAATAAAATAAATCTCCATCTTGCTTCAAGGTATAAACCAAGAAAGACTTGATGAAGGGACAATTATTACAATATATTTGAAGTGAACAAAGTGACCCTGAGGTGATTTTTTTCACATGCCCAGAAATGTGAGTTCTGACAATATCCAAGACACTATTTCCTATAACCATCAGTTTCATATGTAATGTAAAAGACTATGTTAGGGTTTCCTTTGGTACAATTTCTTTTCTTCTTCTTCTTCTTCGAGCCACCTTTTGTTTTTAAGTATTGCTTTTTTACTGGTGAAAATGACTGTCCCTGTTCCTTACTACATTTGCTCATTTCCAATACTTCGAAATAAGCCACTACTGGCCCCAGTTTAAGAGAACAAATAAAGGACAAGAAAAACCTTCCTAGAGCATGAATTACCTCTCTCACCTCTGGGGATGTGATTATTCTTGGCAGAATGCTCTTGTGAAGCTGTTCGCCACACAGCTGTCAACAGCCTGCTCTTGAGCTGAGAGCGCTATGAAGATAGCATCTCCTAAAACAGTGGTGCCCTTCTTTCTAGCTGCAATATTTGCTAAAGAAAAAGATATAATGCAAACAGTTTTGGGTCCCCCCTCCCATTTCTTTTGCACTAAGCACATAAACAATTACAGAAGTTAGACTTCTGCAGTCTGTAGAGCAGGAACAAGTGTACTAGAGCCAGTACCCTGCTTCCTAAGAAAAAACTATAAGCAAAGGATGAAGACAGAGGCTCTTCCCACTTAACTACTTCACAAAAAGTGATTTTCAGAGGTATTTTAACTCTGAACATTGAATTTTTATTCAGTTCTGATTCTGCTTACACCATGCACGCATTTTTTTTTCTGAAGAGACAATAGTTACTGTACATATAGTAATATTGGGCACATGTTTCCCCTATCCCTCCACTATCTGCACTAACTCTGCTGTTCCCAAAAGTCCTGCTTCTGTTCACTTTCTATTGAAGACTAGTAGAAGCTTCTGTGACAGCAAAACCTTGATAATTAAGGCTCCCAACAGCACAAATACTCATGTGTGAATGAATTCTGGATGAAAGGGGGTAAAGTAGGAAGAACAAGAGCACTGAAGCATTAGTATTTCCATCACCTACTGTATTTACCTGTTTAAGCATAACACCAATATAGAGTTATTGGACATCCATGCATTAACATTAGAATTTGTCAATCATTCAGTTGTCTAAATACAGTTATGATTTCACAGGCTGAACATGCACACTGGGAGTAGGGTTCATATAATGACTTTTCCATTTCAGTGTCAGAGGAAAAACACAAACCAACAACAACATGTTTAGTTTAAAGTAATTTTATAGGTTCTTTTTGTGGAAATAAAATGATGAGAGGCCCATGATATACAACAACCTGGATTTCTAAGGAAGGAAGTTATAAATGTAATAGAGCAATAATAATAATAATAATGGGAATAATAGTTTAGTCCTCTGCACTTTCTGGATTTTAAAGACTACATTGGTGTTTAGTTACTGCTGATTTTCATCCTTGGTTATAAAAATAATCTTTTGTTGTCTAGGTACAGCTTTGGTAGGTTTATTTACTTCCTCCTTAAAGAATAAAGGACTAGAATTAATCATGAGTGCAGCACACCTACTTAGCTTGCTACTGTACTATTACCACTTAGCCTGAGAAAACACCAAGTATTGTAGACCTTTGACAGAAAAAGGTGTTTCTTTGAGAAATTGCTACTTTGATGCAACTAATGAGGTCTTTCCCCGCTATTGAGTTAGTCTGCTTTTTAACTCATCCTCAATTCAGGAATATGTATTCCTGAATTGAGGATGAGTAAAAAGCAGACTAACTCAATAGCGGGGAAAGACCTCATTAGTTGTATCAATACAGCAATTTCACAAATACACAGACACAGACAGACAGACAGACAGACATATGAAATTTGCTATCCCCATGTCTGTTCTCTATCCTGTCTTGATTGCCGCATTCCCAGTCACTCCACTCACCTGACTTCCCACCAATGTAACAAATGATGAAGTCCTAATTGATGTTACAAATCTTGAGGTTAACCATGAGATTATAGGAAAATTACTACTACAGCACTGGTACAATCAGGGGCAATATAAGTCCTTTGCATTGGTCTTCCTGATATACTGATGATGCAAAGAAGCAATGTAATGGAAGCACAGGGAAAAAAAAGTGTTTTGCCATAGGTGTTCATACATTAAGTGGGGACAAGACTACAGAGGAAATGGTAGAATCTCCTTTCTGTTAGGTGATAATAGAATTTGAGAGAATAGAAGAATGACTATTGAGTTGGCATCAGACCAGGGGTGAAATCCAGCAGGTTCTGACAGGTTCTGGAGAACTGGTAGCGAAAATTTTGAGCAGTTTGGAGAACTGGTAGCGGAAATTTTGATTAGTTCAGAGAACCAGCAAATATCACCTCTGGCTGGTCCCAGAGTGGGGTGGGAATGGAGATTTTGCAGTATCCTTCCCCTGCCATGCCCACCAAGCGACGCCCACAGAACCGGTATTAAAAAAAATTGGATTTCACCACTGCATCAGACATGGAGTCTTAAACAACTGAAAAGACTGGGTAAAAGAGCTGGAAGGAAAACTTTGATGGAAGGAGTGTAATGGCGAAAGCAACATTGAGGGACCTAGTTAGTGGTAGCTGTTGAAGATTTCTTATTTAAGTAAAGACAAATGTGTGTTGATTAATCTAAATTGGGCTGGGCAGTGCTTTGACACTGAAAGCTTATTAATTCAAGGACAACATTCAGAGAACACTGCTGAAGAGAGAAGTTGGGTGACATCCAGAAGAGTCACTGAAGATTAAGAGGTGGCATCACAAGACCTTGTCTACCCTTCACAGATAATCCATCAGCATTGATTGAAGATAGCAGCGAATAAAGCATTCCTCCATCCAGGGTCTGTGCCAGTGTGAGAAAGAAAGGCTGGCCAGTATTTGCTTCGCCCTTTCCTTATCCATAAAGTAGGAGGTTAATATTACGATTAATATTAGAGCAACATCATAGCATGCAAACATATGCTAGTTACAGAATTCTTAGGCTTTGACTGTTGAGAAGAAAAGGTTCCTTCCTCAAGGCAGTTTTAAAAAATCAAGTGGTTGCATTATCAGGAAGCAAAGGGGAAGAGGAAGAAGCCACTAAAATGCCATTAGTTAGTTGTAAATTCTGCTAAACTAATTGATGCTGTTAACTATGATGAGAAAAGAGTTTGAGATCAGGAAAGGAAGGGGGACAAGTAGGAGGAGCTGGGAAGGGGAGAAGAGTTTGTATTCTAATTTCAAACTGCAGGAATCCCAGGTGTATTGTCTAGGGTTTCCTGTAATTTGCCTACAGAATAAGCAGTCTGGAAGAAATGTTTGCAGCACTGTATGTGCATATTAATTACACAGTAGGATAAAATCATTTCTTTGTAATGGAAAAAATAAGGGACCTAGAGGAGGAAAAAAAGACTCTTTAAATTTGCTGACAGAGGCAGGGTCCCATTTGAAAAGAAAAGGAAAAGATAGCACAGAAATCTGTTGCCTATTTAAAGTTGATTTTGTAATATCTTTCTTTTCCCTACAGCTACACGGTCGACTATGGCAAACTATAAGCATTTGTCGTGAGCATGTTGCCTATCGGTATCAAGGCATTGGTGACACTCCAAATGATGTATATGGGACCCAAAACTTAAACTTCAAAAGTTCAAATAAATAGAAAGATTTTAAAATAAGATTTTAAAATTAGAGGATTTTTCCTTCAAATTTTTAAAGTCAATTTTCAGAATTCATTTTAGAATGAATGAATGAATGAATGAATGAACGAATGAATGAACGAACATATCTATCAATTTGTGCAGTTTTCACAGAAAGGATGTGGTCATTAGCAGAAGTCCTATCCTAACTCTTCACCCTTTCTTTATTTCATTGATATCACATAGTAAGATCAATAGATTGTAAGATACTGTGACATCATCACATTCCCTTCTCAATAATGGATTGGTTGACAACTTTTCTTTCCCTGCTTCATTGCCAATCAATAATTAGAATCCTCTTAACTTTCAAATGTACCACCTTACCTGCTGCTACTTTGTCCATATGCTTTCATCCCTCCTCATTAGTTCTCAGTAGCTAAATGAAATATTCTCAGCAGCTCACTGTTGCTACTGGGTTACTATCTCCCCATGCCAGCTGTTGGGATTTCAGAGATATAATAGCATGTGGCCCTCAGTCTAATTTGTTCAGATCTCTGGGAGGAGTATTTTGTCTCTGCTTATAGTTCCTAGTCAACTTTGGCTGATCTCCAAAAGCTAAGCAGGTCGGATCTGGTTAATTCTTGGCTGGGGAACTACCAGGAAATCCCAGAGCTATAAGCTAGACTGGGAAGCTGAATATGTGTACTAGAAGAAAATGAGAAACTACTTCTATGTTCTTGCCAAGAATGACGCTGGGGCTGATTTTGACCTGAGTGAAATGAAGAGGGGGTCCATTTTTAGTTTAGATCCTACACACAGTGGTGGGATTCAGCCAGCTCGCACCACTTCGGGAGAACCGGTTATTAACTTTCTGAGCAGTTTGGCAAACTGGTTGTTGGAAGAAATCATTAGGGCAGAGAACCGGTTGTTAAATTGCTTGAATCCCACCACTGTCTACACACTACTGATATATTCTTCCTGACATAATTCCCTTTGAAGGAATTTGGTCCTAGACACCAAAGCAATTTCTCCAACTGTTGCCTGAAGTAAAGGAATTATTGCAAAAGCTGATAAAACATTTTTTCCAAAACTACCAGGACACTGAACTCCAGAACACCTTAAAAAAGTTGTTCTCTCTACAGTCTTCCAACCATATTCCTCAATATTATTTTCTTTAAATGGAAATTTGGTCTGAAATCTTGGCAGACAAATCCCTATCAGAATGCATCCTTCATATGTGTGTGTATACACACATACATACATATACACACAGCATATCACTATAATAACTGAGAGGAGCCCATTTGATTTACTTTATACAACGTTATAATCTGGAAACCTTTTAATTTCATATTGTATTTCTACTGGTAGAACTTAATATTTTATTGCTTTAAACCTGATCTTGCAAATCGCCTCACGAAGGCTCACCTCAGAAGGCGGCATATAACAATAGTTTAAGTAAAACAAAATCAATGAAACCCCATCTCTATACTCTCTTATTTTTGCTGATTCTTTTGAGAGAAAATAGAAGCTTAATTTCTCAGAGGTGTTTTGTTGACACCCAAATGGAAAGTCTGTGTCTCTGCCTCCCTTATTGTGTTTCCAAGTAATGAAAGTATTTAAGAAGGTGCAATTATGGATTTGGCAAGCACCTGGGCTTCCTGGAAGAGCTTTTTCACACTGAATAAACACATGCACTTGATTTGTTTATATTACAGCACACTGGAGAACTGTCTACAACAAAAGGCTACAACTACCTTGCTTGGGTTTATCCCTTCCTTTCTATTTATATGTGTTTTTTGCTTAAATTAATTATTTACACTCAGGCCACAATCTTCTTCCAGGTGGCAAAAGAACAAAGTGTAGGCACAAAACAGGTGCAAAGGCTCTACAAGACCTCTACCAATATATTTCTGTTATACTCTTGAGCTCTATTATGCTCTACCTTCCCAATATATCTCTTTTTACTCGTACTTTATATATTATATTGTATGTACCACATAGCATAAACTATGTAGTAAACTAGAGTGGAGAGTTGATCTCTAACAGAAAGCCACTTGAAGCCACTAGAAGCATTTGAAATGTGGATTTACAGGCGGCTATTATGTATAAGTTGGGTTGACAAAATCAGAAATGAGGTGGGGATAAGCTGCCTGGGAAAGCCAAGGGAAATCATCAAAACCATAAGAAAAGCAAAAGTTAGAATATTTTGGACATGTGATGTGACACCCAGAAAATTACGGCATACTTCACTTAATCCTCCAAGGAAAGATTGAAGGCAAATGAGGTCCAGGCAGAAGAAGAACATCATGGCTTCAAAAACTAGGGGACTGGTTTGGACAAAACTCAGCAGCACTTTTTCGTGCGGCTGTTGATAAAAATAGGATCACCAACATGATCACCAACGTTCAGTGATGGATATGGCACAAGAAGAAACATAAACTATGCTGTTATGACCTTAAATGTCCCCCCCAAAAAAAGAATAAAGAAAAACTTTTATCCAAATATAATCTTCACGTTCTCCTCCTTCAAAAATAGCTTATTTAAGGGAAGGAGGGTATTAGCATAATATATTAAAGAGAAAAAGTGGACGTTACTATATAGTCCTGTGACCACAGGTGGCATGCTGAGCCCTTTCTGCAGGCACGTGAGCTGTCACCCAGCTCAGCTCCACCCCGCATGCGCACACGCCTCCCACTGGCCAGCTGATTTTCGGGTCTCTGCTGCGCATGTGTGTGGGTCATGACACATGCAAGTCATGTGCATGCATGCATGGGGTGTAGTGTGCGCATGTGTGTGGGGGGATGGGGGTCGTGTACACATGCACAGCGGGTGGGGGGAGCACTGGGGGGCAGTGCGCTCCCCCAGGCCCATTTTTGGCCTAGCAGGCCTCCCTGTAGCCTCCTGGAACCAAAAACGGGGCATGGGGGAGGTCGCTGCACCTCCTGTGTCCATTTCAGGCCTAGCAGGCCTCCCTGCAGCCTCCTGGGACCAAAAATGGGCTGCAAAAGGGCCAGCCTGCCCCCCCCCATGGCCCGGTTTTGGTCCCAGGTGGCTGCAGGGAGGCCTGCTAGGCCAAAAATGGGGTAGGGAGGTCACACGCGCATGCGCAGGGGGAGCGTGGGGGGGCACGCATGTGTGGGGGGCACAGGGGGTGTCATGCACACATTGCATTATGGGTGCAGGCACGCACACGCACACACTTTCGGCACACAACAACAAAAAGGTTAGCCATCACTATATAGTCAAAGCCCTATCATGAGATGGAGGGATCTTTTTCAAGTAGCAAATATTGCACAATAGGGCAAGATATCAGAAGAGACAGTTGTATGTGCCTCACAACAGGATCTGATCAGTGGTGGGGTTCAAAAAATTTTGGCTACCGGTTCAGTGGGCATGGCTAGGTTGGGGGCATGTGACTGAGTGGACATGGCCAACTTGAACATTGTCCTTAGTTCTAGGTTGCTTCTTCCCTTGATTGGTTTCCATCTATTGTTTCCTGTCCTGCTTTCTAGTGCTTTGAAAAACAGGTTGAACTCCTCTTCTTTGTGTCAGCCTTTCCGATATTGGAATACTGCTATCATGTCACTCCTAGACCTTCTTTTCACTAGAGTACACATACTCAATTCCTGCAACTGTTCTTCATATGCTTTAATCTTCAGACCCCTATTCATCCTTGTTTCTCTTTTCTGCACACTTTTCAGAGTCTCAACATCTTTTTATAATATGGTGACTAAACTGCATGCAGTATTCTAAGTGTGGTCTTACTAAGGCTTTATAAAACAATACTAATACCTCACAAGATCTTGATTCTATGCTTCTGTTAATGCAGCTTAGGACTGTGTTGGCTTTTTGGGTTGCTGCTACACACTGTTGGCTCATGTTTAATTGGTTGTCCACTAGGACTCCAATATCCTTCTCACAGTTACTGCTATTGAGCTAAGTTTCGACTAATCTGTACGTTTCTTGTCCATTTTGTATGTTTCTTGTCCATTTTAACTGTAATAACAAAACAATCACAATTATATTTTATTATCAGCTACATGTTTATTCTTTTTCAGTTCTTATATTCTAAAATAAACATGTTCGCCTTGGCTTGGTTTGAGGCTTTTCTTCCTGAAAGCAAGCAGACATAGGATAAATGAACTCTACCATAAAAATCTGGTGCTGATATGGCCTTGGTAAAGCCATTGCTGCTGACTAAACATACTCCACCCCTACCATCCTCACTGCAGCACTTTCCATATGGTACCACTTGTACTTGACTGCTCCCTTAGGTTGTTTCCAGGAGCACTAGGACAGCCAGCACATTGATTTCTGCATGTTTTGTGCCAGAGTCATTTGGGTTGGCAAGGTGGCAGATTTCTGTGACTCCTGTTTCCCCCTCCTGTTCAACACTGCCGTATCAAACTCAACACCTTTTAAAACACCTTCCTCCTTTTCCTCCTTCTTAAAAACAAAGCATTCATCACCTCCTCTCTATTTTGGAGCATTGTCAGCAGTGGTGGCAAAAGGATGCTTGGAGGCATCCGCCTTTGTTTTGACAGTGAGGAAAGGGAAAGGGAAAGGGAAAGGGAAAGGAAATCTTTTTGGTGGTTTGCTTTCCAAGCTCTAAACATCAGTTCAATATTTTGGGGGTTGGGGGTTGGGGGGGGAGTCCCATGGGAATCCCATTCCCAAATATGCAAAAATATTACTCCTTTTATATTTATCAGAATAATTTAGATAGATAGATAGGTAGATAGACAGACAGACAGACAGACAGATAGAGATAGAAACAAAATCTTTACAAAGACTTCTAAAGAAAGAAGATTAAATACTTTAGCATCAGACTTTATCAGCCTATTTGAAATCTGTCTGATTTCACATGTTACCATACATGATACAGGTCTATCAAGTTTGCAGGTCTATCAAGTTTATTAGTATTGCATACACTAGCACAAAATCTGCAGTTTTAGGTACAAATATGCAATTCCAAGGTATTTGTGCCCTATCAAATTCGAGCAATATCAGAATCATACAGTATTATGTTCACCAATGAAGAAGAGGTGATTAAGCAACAATATGAAAAAAAAAGTGAGCTTACAATATATGGTCAAATATAACCATTTCTCACCCTCCTTTCTATAAAAGGCATTCCTTGATACTGTCTACACAACAGTGACCAATGGCACCAGGATAATGAGAAGGATTGTAGCACAGTGGGATTGCTTCTGTTTTCCATGGAGAAAGTTCTCAGATAGAAGTCAAAAAGTCTGAATTCTTGCTGACAATCAACACAGACAATACAAAATGGAATAAGTAGGGGACTGGCTTGATCTAAGATACCTTTCCATTTCTAAGTCTAGGATATTATATATTATATGCTCTTATATTCTTAAATCTTAATCTCATAAATTTAGAGTTTTAATTTTAGGTTTAAGACCAAATTATTTAATTGTATTTTAATCAATTCTTTAAAATATTTGTATTATATGTATTTTATCATTTGTCTGTACACCGCCCTGAGTCCCCCGGGAGTAGAGCGGTATATAAATATAATATAATAATATAATAATAATATAATAATATGTCAGTGCCTGCCTACTCACTTCAAGAACTCTAGTGGTTGACCATCTGCAACAACAATAAGAAAAAGGATACTTAATCCAGCTAACCCAGTCAATTATATCATTGATGCCCATCCATCCTATAGAGCAAATAGGTGTCAAAGGTACAAAATAAAGAGCCATTTGCTCCCCAAATAGTCAATATAACCTTAAGATTATACTTAAGATTTGTTTCTGTCACAAGATAATGACAGTAAGATACAAAGGACACAAATGAGACAAAGGAATAGTTGGTGTGGAGAGGTTCATGCTATGCACAAAATTTATAATTACATTTAAGGTCTCTGCTTTGCTCTTTCATTCCCCACCATCACTAGAAAATTTCTCTTCTAGATCTTACCTTTTGCCATCTTATTTTTGTACACATGGGATTTGCTGCAATGACAGGTTAAAGAGCATCTTCAGGTCTGGAAAATCTGAAATACAGAAATAAACTGGTTTGGAAGAATGAAGATAGTAATCAGGTAATATTTCATATTCTTATGATAAATGAGCAGGATGGGGTCTCCAAAAGCATGGTTATTCTGTCTGTGTATTGTCGTTATGTAAACATTGTTGCTCCAATCTGTATTCAAACTGAGATTCTCTCCATTGAAAATAGCCAGACCTAGGAATAGTTTATACTCTGAGAAATATCTGGGGAAAAGAAGAAAAAAAGAGTATATTCTTAAGACTAAATATATTGCCTGTTGCTGTTCTTTCATATTTTTTTTTCTTGTGCTAGTATCAGTGCACAGGAGGATGATCCAAACAATATGTACCTTAAACTATCCTACTCCAGCCACACGTCTTGCAACATTCCACTACCAACTTGTGGAATTTTTCAAAAGAAAACATTTCATTGGCATTCTTCCCAGTTACTAAACTTGCCACTCTATTTCTCATAGTCAGTCTCATGTACAGCACACTGAATAGTCCACAAATAATTTTGGCTTGACTAGCTATTAAGGTTTAGGTTGGCAAAGCATTAATGCACAAACTTTATTGAACTTCTTATGAAAGTTCAGACTGCATGTTAAGATAGAAAAGGCAGTCAAGCTTCTCCCTATTTACAGTAGGCAGTTATAGTGAAAGGACTATAATTTGCCGCCAATAGCCACCTTGAGTCACCATGTGTGAATAGGCGGCAATATAAATTTCTTAAAATAAATAAATAAAATAAAAATAGATTTGGAAATAAATGGAAAATTAGCAGCAGAGTCAATTGTTGCTCATCCAGATTCGTTAGCTCATCTAGACATACATATACAGTACATAACAATGTAGGATGACTGTGTTTTTATCTTTTTATGACCCTGTAATTCCTTTTATCAGGGTGGAGCTAGGGCAACTGAATGAAGCTAAGCATTTACTGGCCAGGTGCCCTTCCTGATGCCTACATGGAGTTCGCAGCAGATATTTTTTCTTTGCACCCTGATAGAGAAACATCTGTTGCTGCCTAGGATTGAACTCTCAACCTCCTGAGTGTGAGGCAAATGTCTTCACCTCTAGGTCACTGTACCACTCTAGGATGACCATGTTTATTTATGATTTAATTTACACCCCACCTTTCTGTTTACTTAAAAGCTTAATGAAAGAACTATGTTAATCATTTTCCTGAATGCTAATAAAAAGGTGGACATACATATCTACCTGGGGAGACCATTACATAGCTTGAGAAAGAAAAAAAATACAGCTAAGTTTTTGATAGTGAGAGTTTCTTCAGAAAATTCCCTTCTGCTAATTTAAGCAGCCAGACAAGTACTAACATGAGAGGTGTTCTCTCAGGTAAGGTTAGGTCATTTGAAGTTTTAAGGGGTCAATGATAACCAAAATGACTAGAGCTTTTTCAATATAGATTCCATACAGTTTCCAGCAAGTCTCAGCTGCTCAGGAAGGGTTGCAGACGGCAATTTCTTGTAATTGTACAAGCATAGTCCTTGCTAAAACTGCCAGATTCAAATTTGGTAATTTCTGGAAGTCAAGGAACATTCCCAAACTGTGAACCTGCTGTTTCTGGGGACATATATCCCCATCCAAAACTGAATTCATCTTAATCGCTTCCATTTTTCTCCTTACCGGTAGCATCTTTTTCTTCTGGATTTAATTTCAGCTTCTTCTCTCTCATCAATATCATTATTAACATTTAGCATAACTAAGAGGTATCTACTACTTCCTGGGTGATGGAGTACTAAACCTGGAAGTACTGAACTTCCACAGTCAGAAAAAGAAGGGGGTGTCACCAGCATAATGATGGTATCCTACTCCAAAACGTTGAATTATCTTCAAGAATTCATGTTGAAGTTAGGCAACATTGGGATAAATAGAATTTTGTAGAATACCATATGTCAACAATCTAAGCATCAAACATTAGTCATCTAGGACATCCTGATAAGAATGATCAGAACTAATGCTTCCAAAAACCAGCCAAACCAGTCAACTCAGAAGAAGAGTACTATAGTTGATAGAATTGAAAGCATCCAAGATACTCAAGAAATCTAATAAGGTTACACTCTTCCCATCTAATTTCTAGCATATGACATTCATCAAGGCAACCAAAGCTGTCCAGAACGTTATCAAGAACAAAAATATTATTCAGTTGGGTACAAATAATCAGTTTCATCCCAGTGCATCTAGAACTGTGAAGGGACCACTTTTTCAATCACTTTAACTTTGGAATACTTAAGTGGAATATAATTACCTAAAACTTTCTGGGTCTAGTAAAGTCTTATAATTGTCTCCTTTAAGTGTGTGGGAACACATCCTTCATTAAGGGAGCTAGTGATCACTTTCTTTAACCAAAGAGCCAGCCCTACCCTTTAATCAGCACAGTGGGGCAAGTCATAATACCAACCATAATACCAGAGCTCTGGTGGCTCAGCAGACTAAAGCAATGTTATTAACTGTTATTAACATCAGCTGCCTGCAATTACTGCAAGTTCAAATCCCACCAGGCTCAAGGTTGACTCAGCCTTCCATCCTTTCTAAGGTAGGTAAAATGAGGACCCAGTTTGTGGGGGCAATAAGCTGACTTTGTATAAAATATACAAAAGTATGAAGGCTATTGCTTAATGCATTGTAAGCTGCCTTGAGTCTCCGGAGAAGGGTGGCATATAAATGAAATTTTAAAAAAAACAAACCTAAATTAAATTAAACCAACAAATTGAATCAATTCCTTTCCAGTTTAAGCGCTGACTGACTCACAATGCTCATACATAAAGGAAACAGGTTGGCCCATGCAAGGGGGCCTCCAAAAGTCACCTTTAGAATTGAGTGGTGACCTCACTTATCTTGAACATTGATCCTTTAACACCTAGGGAACAGATGATGGAATGTCTCTAGAGTAACTTCACTTGGAAAAAAACCTCAACAGTTTAAGTCCTACAAAGACAGACAACTGGACATTTGTAATAATACTTATATATAAACATAGACAGATACAAATATATTCCTCCAGCCTGCTAGAGTTCTGAGGAACAAATATCACATCTACCAACTAAGCAGTATTGTTATTTTACTGTTGTTTTTAAAATCATTTTGATTTACAATAATTTTAATTGGTTATAGTCTGCCTGAGAGTTTTGAATTGGCCAAACTATAAACATTGTAAAATAAATAAATATGAGAAGCCAAAACCAAACGGACCACATTATGACTTAGTGTGATGTGTATTGAAGCCTATAAAGGACATTTTATCCAGAATTGATTTTTCCTCTGATGGGATTCAATAAACCTCATGTTTTACATTTCATCTGAGTCTACAAAGCATAGTGTGGTTGTTGAAATCTTGGCAGGCTACCATATTTGGCTGGCAATTTATAGATTACAAGTGGGTCTGCCACAATAAGTCTATGGTTCCTTGTCTTGTATTTTATTCCTAGTATCTTTTATGTTTCTTTAATCTGCAGCATTAGTTTGCAAGATAATGATGGCAAAGTGTACCCCTTTGACTGTCCTATGTTCTTTGGGTATAATTAAATAATTCCTAAACACATATGCATATAATAAATAATCCAAACACATTCTTTGCCATAATGAGTACCTCTCCATAAAGTTAATGCACTGTGAAACAAGAAGGAAGTAAAAAACCTACATAGTCTGTGGCAGCTGCTGCTGATATCATCCCAGGTTCTTTGTACAAGCTCTATCCAAGCCAAAAGAAGACTGCAAAAAATAAAAAATAAATTGTGGCACAGCTGATGGGCTGCACTTGACAGTCTAGATCCCAAGTTATGCAAACCTTCTCCAACCAGTTATTGCACAAAGTGTCTATTGAATATTGAATCTGTCCCAGATGGAACTGGATTAGGAGTAGATAGGAAGCCTCCTGACTACAAAAAATGACAGTCAGAGGAATAAGACAACTTTTATGTCTATTTATTGGGACCCTAATGTAATCCACTGGTTAGAATGTGGTCTCCAAATTCTAAGGCATATAAATGGGAATCTTACGATAGAGCTATACAACATGAGGTCCAGATGTACCTGCGTTTCATTTGTAATTCACAAAACTCTTGGATGCATACCTCAGAGAATTCCAAATGTTGCTTCATACATTCCAAATGTATTTAAATTTATAATTTAAATACATCAGAAGAGAAAAATATTATAGATATGACTAGTGTGGCCATATTAAATATATTTTAATAGCCCATCAATTAAATATATTTCAATAGCCCATCCATTATCTTTGGATGGTGAGTTTCAAAGCAGCACTCAAAATATATGCAAACGTTAGTTCAGAAAAAGTTTGTGCCCCTGCCAGTCAGATATCCAAGATTTCACTTATCTTATTTTCATCATAACGGTTCACACTGATGAAAGAATTGGACAGCAATGGGCTGAAACCTCACCAATATATTATGAACCATATAGGTCCTTAGGATTCTAATCTGAGTTGTAAGCAGAGATAATGTTAATATTGAAAAGGCTTAAGAGAAAGTTCCAAGTGACCATGTAAATGAATTTGGAATTAGCATCCGTTCATCTGTTCATTCATTCAACCATCCTCCATCTATTCTTCTCCACTCTTCTACAAAACTATATTCTTAGTAATCTAGTTTACTTCCATTTTCATAAATGAACCTCCAAGAGGTTCCTAGGTAGAATTACCCTGCAAGAAAATCAAGATACCCTGAATAAAGAGTAGAAGTCAATGGTGTGCTGGAGCTGGTTCATATCAGTTTGTGAGAGAAAATGGTTACATTTTCTGAAAATCTGTGAACCATCTGAGAGCAGAGCTGAGCATCATTTCCTAGCACACTGATCAGCTCTTCAGCAGCTGGTAGCATAGCATAGTTGTTGTAATGGAGCCAGCAGTTATTACATTCACCAGCACAGCACTGATTAAGGTGGTTAACTTTATGCTACAGTACCATAGACATGCAGCCTCTATGGCCATTTAACCATATCACATCTTTTTGAGGACAAGAGTGTAATATCTGCAGGCGTGAAGAACTTAAGTAAATAGATGGCTATTGTCATGATCATGGTAGCTACTGTTAATTGGGGCAGCTTTCTGTCTTGAAGAAATAGCAGACCTTTGAATGAAAAGTTGAACTTGGCAAACTTTGGATAACCCATATCTGCTAAACTTTCACTTGCAACCCCAGTATTATTAGAAATGATGTGACAAATTTCCTGAGCATAAAACGGAAACATAACTTAATGTAATGTTCAATTGATATTGCCTGATATTGTGACTATGAAGTCCAGTTATACCATATTTTATTTAACTGTCAAAAATAATAATATTTTGGAAAAATAATACTCAGCAGTGAAGAATACACCTCGCAATATGAGGCTAACAGTTTCTTTCATTTGGGGCTCAAGCATTTTTATACCTTCCAGCTTGGAGACTGGTCTACCCTGTACTCCTTCAAGGAATTTCCTGTTTGCTATCACTTTTTTTCTTAATAATTTGCTTCTCTCAATATTTTTCTTCACATTGACAACTACCCACTGAGTCTCCATACACTTGCCTCTACAAATGTCTGCTTTTAAATGGACGAGGAAGATTCCTGACCATCCATAGAGATTCTACTTGAGCTGGATCATCCCAAAGAGAACAGGTTCCATGAAATCCAGGAACTTTAAGTGCAACTGTCATGCTATGGCTGTTCCTTATTTCAGCTTTCTTTTTTTTAAAAAAATATTTTATTAAATATACAACATTTTTTCTTTCGTATATATTACAATATAACATCATGTATATTCCATATATACTTTTTGTACATTCAATCACTCCAGTTACAAACATATTCCCTTCATTTCTATTCAAATCCAATTTATTCCTCGCTAATATTTCTTTTTTTATTTTATTTATTTTTCTCCCCTTTTCTTCCCTTTGTTTCTAATTCTCTACCCCTACATTCCTCCTTTTCTCTAGCCATTTATAAAATGTATTCCAGGTTACATAGAATTCCAATTCATCTTTATCTTTGAGCTCCATTGTTAACCTGTCCATTTCTGCCTCCTGTGGGTTCTCTCTGCATTTCCAATTTTGTGCAAATATCAACCTCGCTGCCGTTAATATGTGTATCATAAGATATATTTCTTCTTTTTTGTAATTATCCCTTACTATACCCAGAAGGAAGAGTTCTGGCATCATATATATTGTCTGGTTTAATATCTCTTCTAGCCACTGTTTTATTTGGAGCCAAAAGTCCTTGGCTTTCAGGCACTCCCACCACATATGATAATAAGTGCCTAGTGTTGCTTTACATTTCCAACATTTCAGTGAGCAATTTTTGGCCAGCTATCTAGATTTATGCCATACCCAAAATTCTTACAGCTTTCATTTATTTTTTTATTTCAGCTTTCATTGTTTTTCCGCTTCCTTTTACCACTTTCCAGCAGCAGAAAAACTACCATACACACACACACATTTTTTTTGTTTTTGTTTTTGTTTGTCAGAGAAAGAGTAAAGATAACAGGAATATTTGAAAACAGCCTTTTCCAGCATAGGCATCTTCCTGATGTGTGGACTCTGACTCTCTGGAATTCTCAGCAATTCTGGAGCTGGAAAGACACTGAGTGATAATTGCTACAGAGAGGCAAGTTTTCATGATAAATGATCATCTGAAATCCTCCAGAAATAAATAAATCCAAAAAGATAAATATGACTAGGAACAAAGCTCAGTGTGGCGGTTTCATTATTGTAGAGCATCTTACATTGTGAAGATGACTTTTCTATTCTAGTCTATCCCAACAGTTCTATTATATTCTTAAATACCATTTCTCTTTATTTAGAATATTTCAATACATCATCAAAATCTATTGCAGACAATGGAAAAGACAACAGTAAGAAGAATACACATGCATTTCTCAGACTGCTTATTAAAATACAAGGCCACAAATAAGCACTGAGTGGATTTGAATACTTTGTAAATATTGCAATAAGCTAGTCAAAGAGTCTAACTTCAGGCATCTGTAACAATGAAGCCAGGTTCTGAATTTTGATACTGACAGTAAAAATTTAGAGATTTTCAAGTGAGGAAAGATATAAAAATAACATTTATTTTCAATGAAGCAAGAAGCTACTTGTATTACAGAAAAGCAAGCTATTAACTGGACTGTGTAGAAGCCATGGTGGCTCAGCAGTTAAAGACATTAGAAAGCTGACAGTCTAGGTTTGAGACCTGAGCACCACATGATGGGGTGAGCTCCTGTTACTTGCCCCAACTCCTGCCCACCTAGCAGTTCAAAAGCATGTAAACGTGAGTAGGTAAATAGGTACCAATTTGGTGGGAAGGTAACAGCTTTCTGCGAACCTTGGCTCGCCATATGATCACAGAAATGTCTTTGACTATCTCCCTCAGCTAAGAAATGGAGATGATCATTGCCCCCTAGAGCCAGACATGACTGGGCAGGCAAAACCTTTACCTTTTTAACTGGCTGTCATCTGTAATGACTCTTAGGAAGCTGTTGTATAAAATTTCTCTATTCTAAGGGACTCATGCCATAATTCTATAGAAGATATATTTTTTGATCCACAGATTCATGCAAACAGATAGAGGCCATCTATATTTATAGTTAGATGTATATGCATGCACACATATAAATTCATTCAATTTTAAGACCATCCAATTAAAATCAACTTTGGGAATAACTCTGTATATGTAGAAAGTCCTTAGATCTCTAGGTCATTCCATAGCTCAGATCTATCTGGTTCTATACACAACAATGGTTTAACAATCCCCAATTGTCAGGTGTTCATTGAAACAACCAAGCTGCCTTTCCTTTCATTTTTGAGATTCAATGAATTGAGTGAGTATCCAGTATACCCATATCTAAATGCCCGTGTTTGAATTAGGTAAGTCATTTTGGTCTCATGCAAGTAGCAAAACATAATAGGTGGTTCATAATTCAAAAAGGTTTGTAGTATGTTTTTCTCTAGGTCAAGAGAAGAAAGAGGAAAGAGAAGAAAGGGGAGAGTTGGATTGTATTTAGGGGGCCCAGAACGATTCTGCAGTGCATTGAAATATTCGGCAAATGGGAAAAGTATAGTCCTCTTGGAAAGTTTATTACATTTATTAAGTTTTAACTGTGAGATCATGTTGACACAAGCATCTCATCTTGTCTCCAAATAGCACAGGATATCACATACAAGAATGGAAGGGTACAACATGATCCCAAGGGCACATTTCACCATCTCCTTTTATTTTGGCAGCCATGGAATCCAGATTGTACCACAGACTATTGAATTGTAACATGGCAATTTTTTTTTCTTTTTGGCATGTGCAGCAGGCAGGCAATAAAGCAGACAAGTCGAACCTCCACTAGTTTTATCACATCTATTTTATTGCTTTTTTTAAAAAAAGGAAGTAACTTTAAAACTTTTTTTTTAAAGATTCCCTTGGGTGATGTTATGTATCGTTGTCATGTGCACTGTATTCTTCAGAGGCTGCAAAAAATGTTTTAGGTTTATAGAAGTACACATATTGAATTGGGCCACTAGAAGATAAAATTAAGACAATTATTACATATTTTCCAATGGAAATCCTATAGACCAAACGTCTGGAGCCATAGATGGGCAATGGGCTAAGCAAAAGGTATACAATAAGAAAATTTATCTCTTAATCATGAGACCAAATGTTGGGCTTGGCCGGTCTGAAGCCATAAAGTCTTTGAAAAAATCACTTGGCTATATCCCAGGTTTCATAACATATGGTTTCTGCTTCCTCTGAGAACCCCAAGCTTCCTCAATGTTTCTAGAAATAAAGAGAGAGGGAGAGAGAAGGGGATTGCAACTGCACAATTTTGGATAGGAGTATGATATATTGAGGCATTGAGTTTCCCACATAATTAAGGCTTTCCACTGATTCTTCCCGATGGCAATTGTTATTTCACATGCAAATTAATAAATCATGTCCTCCTTTTAAAGAATTAAAGTCTCAGGGATTCTTGCTTAGATTAGCAATGCTAAAATATAGGAAGGGAAAAAAAATACTTTTAAAAAAGCAAAGGAAAGAAGAGTAAAGGCACCTAAGAGTAAGGTATTGTGCCAAATTCCCACACTATTTAAATGTGTATATAATAATCAGAATAAAGTAACATAATTTGGATTTTTTTTGAATTTTTTTGAAACTCAGATGCTATACCAATAGTCTTGTTCTTTCATTCAAGAGTTGGTATCAATGCAAAGGAAAATGGGAAAATAACATTCAGCTGAATAGTCCTTCGTGCCCATCCAGCTCTGTCCCAAAGGAAACCTCAAGGATTTCTAGTCTCTTGTGATTATATAGCAAACCACTTCAGCTTTCACAGTGAATTAATGTAAGAGGCCAGTAAAGCACTATAAAGATTTGAGGCCTCTGAAGGCATTTTGAGGTCAAGAACATAGCTGTATAAAGTGCAACCTTTGGATCATTTCATAGGCTCGGCCAGAAGTTTTAATGGTAGCACCACATTTGTGTCTGTGTGCAGATGTGTGCAATTTTGCCATAACCCATCTAGCTTCAAAGAATCTCAGCAATACAATCCATTAGAGAACCCCCAGTGTCGAGAGCTGTGATCAGCCTATATCCATAAGTGTAATATAAAATCAAAAAGAAAGCATTAACATGTCTGTTAAAAACAGAACAGCTGTTGGGATGAATAAAGCTGGAATCTTTCAAATATGCATGAGGTGCAATTAAAAAGACATTTAACCTGGAAGCCATTTCATTCAGATCAATGTGAAGATCATTTGATCTCACACTTTCATCTATTAGCAACACTTTCCTGTCATTTTGTTTCTGAGTAGAGTTAGTGCTTTACTGTATATAGAATATCAATTTCAAAATCTGGATTATGATTAAATATCCATGGTTTTTTGAATTTGTTGACATTTGAATGAGCCATTTAATGGAGAATACATATGTAGATATATTGTGACCTACGCAGAGCGTACTACCTTGTTGCTGGTATTCTTAAGGTTTATATTGACTGTTTCTTAATATGATTTGATTGCTTATTTATTCTCTATGAGTATCATTAAGTGTTGTACCTTATGATTCTTGATGAATGTATCTTTTCTTTTATATACACTGAGAGCGTATGCAACAAGACAAATTCCTTGTGTCTCCAATCACACTTGGCCAATAAAGAATTCTGTTCTATTCTATTCTATTCTATTCTATTCTATTCTATTCTATTCTATTCTATTCTACTCTACTCTACTCTACTCTACTCTACTCTACTCTACTCTACTCTACTCTACTCTACTCTACTCTACTCTATTTGCATGAAGAGGACTCCAGGTTCAATACTTGGCTATGCAGACTCTGACATAGTAGTTGATCTCAAACTACATTCTACATCCAGATCGAGGTTTGCTGAGATGTTTGGCTATTTAAATTTGATAATAATAATACCTTGAGTGATATTATTAAGATTGATAATCAACATCAATAAATATATATTTTAATGATCACAATATGTTCTCAGTCCTTTTGTGAGATTTCCAGTGCAAGTGCCAAATCCCGTGCCAAATAACAAGAGATAATCTCATGACAATTTGAGTAAGAATGACATCTTTTGTTTTTGTCAAATCATGCAAAAACTCAGCTTTTTTTAAAAGAGAGAGAGAGAGAGAGAGAGAGAGATCCCTGTACCATTATACAAAATCAAATGATGGTACCTTCTAATCTAAGAGGTCAGTGACTTTGCACCATACCATCTGGTTTAACCTTCAGAAAAAGCAAGCAATCAAACAAGAAATCTGATTCATCCTAGATGGTTCCTGGTGAAATTTTATACCAGTATTACTCAATGGAAAAAGCCATTAATTTAGCTATTTCACTTTATTTTCTCGGACAAAAATCACTTTCAATTTTCTTGAGAGCATTAGAATAGAGCAGTGTTCCTGAAAGTGTGGTCCGAGGATGCCTGGGACTTTTCCAAATTCATTCCAGGGGTCAACAACATCAAAATTATTTGCTAGCTATTGGAGGGATTTGCAAAAAATTAGAACAAGTTCACCATTTTCATTATTTTTATGGTTTGCTGCACAATCAACCAGATGTTCAGACTACATGTGGCACTTTTATCCACCTATTGAGTCCTTCCCAAGGATTTGGGATAGGCATTTATTGATGTTTGATGGTGTTAAAGGTATTGTCACAGGATATAAGCTGTTCCAGGTAAACTTGCCTTTTGCAATTGACTGATGGTGATTTTATCAATGTCGATGGTGTTCAAGTGGTGCTCCAGTTATTTTGGAATTGCATAGAAGGTGCCTATTACTATTAGTACTACCTTTGCTTTCTTTTGCCACAATTGCTCTATTTCTATTTGCAGGTCTTTGTATTTTGTTATCTTCCTCAATTTCTTCTATTTTATTCTGCTGTCTCCAGGTTCTGCCACAATCATCCACTGTATAGACTTTTTTGGTTTTCTTATCAATAATTGTTAAGTCTGGAATATTATGTGGTAGATTCCTGTCTGTTTGAAGATTAAAGTGCCAGAGCACTTCAGCTTCTTCATTTTCTATTATCATCTCTATTTTATGGTCCCACCAATTTTTGCTTGCAGGCAAATGGTATTTCTTACAGATCTTTGAATGCATCATTGTTGCTAGTTTGTCATGCCATTGTTTGTATTCAATCTGTGTGATCTTCTTGCAGCAGCTAACCAGGTGATCCACTGTTTCTTGAACTTCTTTGCAGAGGCGGCACTTGCTCTCCATCACTGTCCTCTCAATTCTGGCTTTGTATGCATTTGTTTTTAAGGCTTGGCCTTGTGCAGCTAGAATTAGCACCTCTGTCCCTTTCTTCAACTTTCCTGCTCTTAGCCATTGCCAGGTCTTGTTTATTATCAGTTTTCCCTGCTATTTTTTTTAATGCCCTGGTCATAAAATGCTTTGTCTTTCCATACCTCCTTTCTAGTTTTATTTCATGAAAAATATTTTATTTGTGTTAATATCTAATTCATTTAATATTGTTAATGAAGATGTTTTACAATGTTCAAAAAATAAATATTCAACAAATGCATTAATTTAATATTTAATATGGTAGGTACCAACAAATATAAAGCATATAAACAAAAGCTCTTTTTTAAAAAATTTGATTTATATGCCGCCCTTCTCCGGAGACTCAGGACGGCTTACAATGCGCTAAGCAATAGCCTTCATACTTTTGTATATTTATACAAAGTCAGCTTATTGCCCCCACAAACTGGGTCCTCAATTTACCTACCTTAGAAAGGATGGAAGGCTGAGTCAACCTTGAGCCTTGGTGAGATTCGAACCTGCAATAATTGCAGGCAGCTGATGTTAATAACAGGGTGCTTTAGACCACTGTACTATCCAAGGCTCTTTGGGGGCCCTCCATTATTTTTTAAAGTGGAAAGGGGTTCTGAAAAAAAAATGAAGACATACTTGGATAGAGGATGGACTATAAGTATTTTAATTAATAAATAATTAAAATGAATAAATAAAAGCCAGGGTAAAATCGTTTATTTTATATGAATGCACAGACACGCACAGTGAGGAGGTTTTCATAGGTACCAAGAAAAGGTAGAATTTGTGGAATGTTTAATACATTGGTCTTTATTTAACAATAGTGCTTAGACTTATATACCACTTCAGAGTGCTTTACAGCCCTCCCTAAGTGGTTTACATTGCCCCCAATAATTTGGGTCCTCATTTTACCCACCTCGGAAGGAAGGAAGACTGAGTTAACCTTGAGCCAATCAGGATAGAACTTTAATGGGTCGAACAGATGGGAGACGGTAAAGTCTGCATGCCACTTCCAGCACGCATGCCATAGGTTTGCCATCACGGCCCTATACCATTTCAGACATGTGGCTGTCCAGCTTCGTCTTAAAAATCTCCAGTGATGAAACACCCACAATTTCTGAAGGCAAGCTGTTCCACTGGTTAATTGTTCTCACTGTTAGGAAGTTTCTCCTTACTTCCAGGTTGCTTCTCTCCTTGATTAGTTACCATCCATTGTTTCTTGTCTTGCCATCTAGTGCTATGGAAAATAAGTTGAACCCCCCTCCTCTTTATGGCAGCCCCTCAAATACCGGAACATTGCTATCATGTTATCCCTAGTCCTTCTTTTCTCTAGACTAGTCATATCCAATTCCTGCAACTGTTCTTCATATGTTTTAGTCTCCAGGCCCTTAATCATCTTATTTTTATTTATTTATTTATTTGTCGAGAACATATTAGATAATATATATAAGTATAAGCATGAATTGAATACATTAAATAGATACAAATAGAGGAAACATTAGGACAGGGATGGTAGGCACGCTGGTGCTCTTATGCACACTCCTTACAGACCTCTTAGGAATGGGATAAGGTCAACAGTAGACAGTCTTAGGTTAAAACTTTGGGGGTTTTGGGATAGTTGCTCTCCTTTGCACTTTGTCCAAAGTCACGTCTTTTTGGTAATGTGGTAACCAAAACTGGATGCAGTATTCCAGATGTGGTCTTACGAGATGCCCCAGTCATCTTTCCCTACCTCTACATTGCAGAAGTCCCCAGTTCCTTGATCAATCTAGTTATTCTAAATTGATCATTCTGTTGCTTCATGAATTATTGCCATGATGAATATAAAACATGGTCCTACACTGGGCAAAAGAGAGATCACAATCTGCATGCAATAGCAATATGCCAGTTCTGTGTGCCTTCCCTTCCTCATCCTTGGCTTATCATAGCACAAACATGAACATTATATTTTTCCAAGCATGCACACAGTGGAGAGAAAATGATATGTTTAGTGAAAAATGAGGACAGTTTCTGGAGCTGATAAAAAGTGTCATAGTAGGCTAGTCCTGACGTGTTCCTGACAGAAGGATAAGAGAGCAGATGTCCAAGCTGAGGCTCAGAGCTGACAAATGTGAGATTTTCTGGCTAAAGTGGGAACAAACTCTTTTTTTTTGTCCAGACATGCCCTGCAGCTATGGCAGAATTCCCTAAGTTGTAGGTCTTTTCAGGTGACCTGCTTCACAAGCTGGCCATAAAAATCTGATTGCTGAACAAAAACAAAATGTATTTTCACATTTCGTTTTATTTCCTGCCTCTTAATCTATTTTCTACACTGCAGGTATGCGCCAGATTTTAATAGAAAATTCATAAATGGCTGAAGTCTTGTTAACAAAGGGTGATCCGTGATCTTTTCTACCCAGAGAACTTGTACAGTCTGATATGAGAAACATGGTTCCATGTTTGTCCCTCACAAACTTAATGGGTGGGAAAATGTCTTTCCTACTTTACCAGCAGTTAGGCTGCAGTAAAAGATAATACAGAAACAAACAACAACCAAGGAGAAAACCACATACCTTCCAACCCTGGAAGGACAACCTGTCATATATGAACAGGAAGCAAACCACACACTCAGCCTCACTGATTATGTCACCTAGCTAGCTAATGAAATATCCTGCAAGCAAAGAATCAAACTCTGAGACGGGGTGAAATCCAGCAGGTTCTGAAAGGTTCTGGAGAACCAGTAGTGGAACTTTTGAGCAGTTTGGAGAATCAGCAGTGGACATTTTGAGTAGTTCAGAGAACCGGCAAATACCACCTCTGGCTGGGCCCAGAGTGGGGTGGGAATAGAGATTTTGCAATATCCTTCCCCTGCCATGCCCACTAAGCCACACCCACAGAACCGGTAGTAAAAAAAAAAAGGATTTCACCACTGCTCTGAGACAACCAAGGATACCACAGTTCAACCTTGAGCTATAGATATTCTTTTCTATTGGAAGAATAAATAAATAAATACATACATACATACATACATACATACATACATACATACATACCAGGGGTGGGTTCTACTTACCTTTACTACTGGTTCGCAGTGGGATCACATGCGCAGATCATCGACGATGACATGTGGGGTGGTAGGCGGAGCCTCCTGCCGATTTTACTACTGGTTCTTGCGAATCAGTCCGAACCAGGGGCAACCCACCACTGATACATACATACATACATACCGGTAAGCAATCCACAACTACAAAAAGTGCTGGTTTTTACCTGTAATGCCATTTATGATTTTGATATTCCAATTTTGGTTAGCCCAAACTACTAAATCACCAGGAAGAGGCTCTTTGTAACCAGATACTTAGGAGATGTGAAAGGAGCTGTAGCCTGCCTTTCCGAACAGTCAGACTATCCTTTTCCCTGACTGCTTTTTTTTTCTGAAAGCATTTTTTTCTGTAACCTCTTTGGCCGAAGAGGTTGAAGAAAAAAAAATGCCTTTAAAAGCCTCTGGCGATTCCAGCTGAGTTGCTTGATTGTCAGAGGTTCCTAAAAGCATTTTTCTCCTGCAACCTCTTAAGGTTGTAGAAAAGATGCTTTTAAAAGTTAAAAAAAAAAAAGTTGGCCACGGCCACCCAGTCACATTACCCCCCCACACACCAAGCCACGGCCACAAAATAAGCCATGCCCACAGAACTGGTAGTAAAATTTTTTAGAACCCATCCCTGCCACAGCTGCTGGTGAAACATCAGAATAGCAGATAATTACACCACAATCTATTAAATCAGAAATTACATCACAATCTATTAACTCACTTATCACCATCAGCCAGCCACAGCAACATATCAAGATACGAGGACAGTAGACCATGGCCATTCAGTCCAACCAGTCGATTGATGTTGACCATGAAAGTCAACAACACTCCTGCTAAGGAGCCTGAGTGGCGTAGGAGGCTAATGCCTCCTACTAAGACAGCATTTAACATCCAGCTGCCTGCAATTACTGCGAGTTCAATTCTCACCAGGCTCAAGGTTGACTCAGCCTTCCATTCTTTCTAAGGTAGGTAAAATGAGGACCCGGTTTGTGGGGGCAATAAGCTGACTTTGTATAAAATATACAAAAGTATGAAGGCTATTGCTTAACACATTGTAAGCCGCCCTGAGTCTCTGGAGAAGGGAGGCATATAAATATAAATAAAATAAAAATAAATAAAATAAATAAATAAACATCATTATAAAGAGACTTTTCTTATCCAGGTCAAGCTCAATAAATACATAGAGCAAATTTCATGCTTGGAATTATTAAGAAAGGATTTGAAAAATAGAACTGTACAATAATTCTAATATGTAATAGTGTCATTATACATATCAGTAGCGAGATCACATTTGGAATACTGATACAGAATGCTGTACTAGGTCAACATATGAGCTGATCCAGAAGTGTTTTATGTCCTCAAAAGCATTTTAAATGGTTTGCTCACAAGGAGATCTCCCAATGTTTCATAAGATTATGAGATTGGGCAAAAAGCTGGAAATTTGCATTAAGATACTATCCCCAAGTTGGCACTGAACCACATTACCCTGCACAGCATGGAAACTGCAGTTCAGGGGGGGGGGGGGCAATAGCTGTTGTCCAATGTCCTTCTAGTAATCAATTTAGGAAAGGCCGTGCAAGGCACAGTACAGAAATGTTTAAAAGTCCAGGTGTGCTTTACAGTTTCACAGTTTAGTCTGATTCCTAGCTATGGAAGCTTACTAAACCCCCATGGCACCTCATTTGCCTTTGATGTCAGACTCCAGTTGTGAACTCATTCAACCAAGTAACCTTTGGGAATTTGGCAATCAGCATGAGGGCTTCTCTAGATCAACAAACAGAAGCATCCATAGGACAGGGAAAATACACAATAAATTCTCATCTAACTTTTTTTAGTTGCATATCAGAAACAAAGGAAATTTTTATTTTAGATTAAAAAGAAAATTGTAAAATATTGTTGACAAAAGTAACTCCTTAAAGGAGATACATAGACATGGTTCCTAAAAGGAACCATGATTCTTTTAAAAATAGGAAGTGATATACAATAGTTTTAAATAAATGTAACAAGTTACTATTCTACATATGGCATGACGGTCGAAGGTATCTCACAATCTTCTTCAGTAGCATTTAAAGGTCAAAGGATGGACTGTTAAGAATGCCTCAGTCAAGTCATGTTCATCAATTTTAAATAAATTGTGCTTACCCAGATATTATTGCACTCCTTTAATGATTAACCACTGGCCTTGCCAACTGAGTATTTCAAGTCCAAAACCACAACCAATCATGGAAAATCCTCAATTTTTTTTATTAGTCAGGGTAACAAATCAGTCTGCCTTCCAACACACTGATGAAAGTCCCTGAAAGTTTCAATCACAATAACCTTTCTCATAAATATAAGAGAAATATTAAATATACAAACCAGCTTTATACCAAGTCAAACTAATGATCCATCTCCCACAAGCTTATCCATTTTGATGGACAATAGCTTTCTAAGATCTTAAAGTGAGATCTATCAATTACTTGATAAATCACTTATTAATATCTAGAGATGCCAGGGACTAATCCATGGACCTCCTGCATGCAGGCTGTAAGGCATTCATAGACATTTATTTATTTTTATTTATTTATCATATATTTTGACTCTGGGTGGTTTACAAATACCTATAAAAGAGACATATTTAAGAACAGAATTAAAAACAGTTCAGTACAAAAGAAGAACAGAGTTAAACAAATTTAAAGGTGGGGGAAGCATCCTCAAGCCATTAACCACACCCAGTTTAGTGTGCCACTCTTTGATTCCCATACCAACTGGAAGAGCCAAATCTTCATATCCTTCTGAAAGTCCATAAGAGTGGGGGCCAAATTCATATCTGCAGACAAGATAATCCATAAGGCGAGAGCAATGGCAAAGAAGGCTCCACCTGTCAAAATCCTGTAAACAATAGAGTCCATAGCACACCCTCCCTGACTGACCCGGTGAGATGGGTTGATGTAATTGGGAAGAGATGGTCTCTCAGGTAACCTGATAATACATGATATGCTTTAACTTGGGCCCTCCCCAAAGTGTGGACTTTCCATGTATGTATTCCAATTCACACATGTATTGATCAGAGATATTCTAAGCCTGAGGGTGGGGAGGAAACATACATTTCAATCTTAACCTGGTCAGATCTGAACCCTCTGCCTGCAGATGGCATATTACAGCCCTTTGATTATCCAAAGTTCACTTTTTGCTATTCAGAACTCAGGTCGGTTGTAAGAGTTAATTTAATCATTCAAGCTAATGAAGTCATACAATGCACTGTCAGATAACACTCGAATATAACAGGTTTCTTGTTGGAAATAGCCCTTCACTGTCAACATTTACCACTTACTGCTATAATTAAGCAAAGGATTCTTCCGTGACAAAGAACAGCCTCTCTCCTTGCTTAAGCCCTGCTTAATATGGTTTGCCATAAGGTAGCATAGCACTGAAACAGTATAGCCATGATCCAGATTGAGATGGCTCCAGCTCAGTATGTTCCTGAGCTGCATTTTTTAAAAAAATGATCTTCCAACCACAAAAATCATAGGAAGATAGATTCAGAGACATCTACATAATTTGGCAAGACTAGAATCATCAGCCACTTTTTTGGGAAAGCATTTAGGATAATTAGTATATTAGAAGATAAAATTGGTTATTATGGTTGTGGAAGTCATATTGCTAAAACGTTATTTATTAAATTTTGCAGTTTGGGAATTCCAAGATGAAGGAAGAAAAATACTCAATATGGCCTGTGGGTTCTTCTCAGATACAAAACTACCCCCCCCAAAAAGACCCCCCCAAAAAAGGGCATCCAGAGCAAGCCAGAATGTTGTTGGAATGACAAAACTTGCATTTTGACACCACAATGCAAGACCCACTCCTTACGTACTTACAATGTACACCTCAATGTATTTATAAAAAAGGGGTGCTTCATGATTTCACTATGCAATTTTGTCATTAGTTCCCCCAAAAGAATCCCAATCCTTATGGGTTGGGGAAGGGTTATGAAGGGCATAGGGGTCAGGGAAAACAAGTGAAGGGGCACGGACTGGGGAAGGTGTGCAAGGTTTCCCCTCTTCCCTGTTACACCCACTCTCCCTTCTTCCCTTCCCAGCACAGGTAAGTAGCTGCTTTTGGGTGGTGGACAGAGTGAGGGATTGCACAAGTGGCTGAGAAATATCGGGTAATATTGAAAATGAAGATCATATGACTGCAGCATTCTGGCAGTGCTGAAGCAACACTACAGTACTGAAGTAGCCACAAGTTCCCTAAATTTCATTCCCTTGAGAGCAATGAGTTCCAGCATTCTGTAAGATAGACCATTTGAAAGTGTTGTCCTATGATCTCCCAGGTAAAGATTACAGACATGAGAATTTTAATCATATATAAATATAGGGCTAGATGGGAACAAGATTTATATAAGATTGAGATTAGGAACAAGTGAGATTGTATGTTGGGAGAAGGGGAAAATGTAAAATAGAAAGATAGTAAAACAAGGATATGAAAGGGTGAAACCAGATATGACAGCATCCTTCATGTGCATAGTTGTTCATCACTAAGCAAGTGTCCAGCAGATTTTATTTGTTCAGCAAATATCTTAGACTCTTTAGGCTAGTCAGCAGATTGACCACAAAAGTGCTATTTGAAATTGATCCATAATGTATTAGTGAACAGATGTTAAAAGCCTATCTTTGCTGGACTGTACTTTGTTGAACTTACAAAGTACAACAATTCAAATCAGCAAACTAACTAACAAACTAACCATTTCATACCACAGCTTTCTCCATCCTGATGTTCTCCAGATATGTTATGTGGGAAAGAGTAGGCTATTGGGGAATTCTCAGAAGTTTAGTTTCTACACAGTCTTCCAAGTTGGAAAAGGCTGATGTACCATGTTCTATTGATGTATGAAGATTTGTCAGGTTTTTTTAAAATTGAAACTAACTAGGTACCCACAAAAGCTTCTCCTGACATTAAGGCTTTCCACAATAGCATCCCACAAAGCAGAATAAACTTCTATCAAAACAAAATAATATTACCTTGCCTCTGGTACTTGAATGCATGTTGAACTACATGGAAAGGTGGGTGGCAACATCAGCATTAGGCTTGAATGATGTTCTGATGAGGAATCACTGAAATTTGATCAACACAAAAATAAGTCAAGGTGGACTACCAAAACACCGCAGTTCAAAACTCTCTGCCTGAATTGATTCAGATCTCTGGCAAATAATCCAATCTTTTGACAATTCACCAAAGAAGAGAGGACTCTGTGTGTGTGTGTTTGTGTGTGTGTCATAAATAGAAAAGAGGATAGATTGAACCTATCTACATTTTTTCTTGACCCACCCACTTGTGGCTTTGAAATTGGCTACAATTAACAGAATCCCCCTAAGAAATACGGTCTTGGAAAAAGAATTCCCCCCATGCATGAATTAAGAAGTGCCTGGCAATCCTTGGGGCTTTTAAGGAACATTTCTCCTGTTCATTTAAACTTAATGATGTTCCAGAAATCTTTTTGGGCTTGCAATTAGTTTGCTAAAAGCAGGCTTGTTTTCTGCCAGTGGTTCCTCACAATAAGATGGCAAAGCATTTTTTGGATAATCAAAACCAGGCAGACATCTTTCAGTGTGTGTTTTTTTTAATCTGAGTTCAGGACAATTTCTGAAGGAATCTCTACTTTTCTTTTGGGATATTTAGAATAATGGTCAAGTTGTTCTTCCTTTACTATTGTGTGAGTCAAATTTATTACAGTGACTCATCTAGATTGTGTTTAAAAAAACAATTTTAAAAATGTCAGTCATTTAAAAAAAAAAGCCAGTGCAGGATGAGAGTCTATCCCTTTTTATTTTATTAACTTATACTAATTATGGTTTAATAAGATAAGTTTTCAATTCATTCATCAGGAAGGATTTACATTAAATGGTGACTAAATTACAATTGGAGATGGCAACTTGTGTGTTTCTAAATGTTACTGATGTGCAGTTTTCAGCAGTCTAGAAGAACACAGAGAGGTTCCCCATTTTCTGGTGAGAGTTTGATATTGATGTTAAGACTGATGGCAATCCATTAAAAAAACCTAAGATATCTGCTAAAAATATTGTTCCTACCATGAAATAACTACATAGACTCAAGGAAAAACTTTTTCTTGTCCCCAAACCTTTCCTAATTTTTAGGGTAAAGATCATATTTGCTGACTTTACAGAAAAGTTGCAAGGAATATGATAATATGTTAACCTGTAGAAAGTGTACCTCTGAGGAATACAGTAAACCCCTTAACCTCTGAAAAAGTTTATGATTTACTTCCACTACAACCCTTTACAAATATTCAATTTGCAATCCTACCTCAAAATTCAAACCAATCTAGCAAAGAATAGTTGCCAAGATGTTTCTGGACCCAGTTCTGATGATGGCTACTGAAAACCTGTGTGGTCTCAAGTCTAGGTTTCTTTATAATCAATCTATCTATCTATCTATCTATCTATCTATCTATCTATCTATCTATCTATCTATCT
>WNWU01000018.1:19825866-19843593 GCA_012654045.1 Ptyas mucosa | reverse complement strand
TATCTATCTATCATCTATCTATCTATCTATCTATCATCTATCTATCATCTATCTATCTATCTATCTATCTATCTATCTATCTATCTATCATCTATCTATCATCTATCTATCTATCTAACTATCTATTTTATTATTTTATTTTATTTTATTTATTTCATCAAGCATGTATTAGATAACAGATATAAGTATAAATATAATTATGACTACATGAAATGGATACGAAAAAAAGGAACATTAGGACAGGGACGGTAGGCACGCTGGTGCACTTATGCATGCCCTTTAAAGACCTCTTAGGAATGGGGTGAGGTTGACAGTAGACAGTCTAAGGTTAAAGTTTTGGGGGTTTGGGGAAGAAACCACAGAGTCAGATAGTGCATTCCAGGCATTGACCACTCTGTTGCTGAAGTCATATTTTCTGCAATCGAGTTTAGAGCGGTTTACCTTAAATTTATATCTATTGTTTGCTTGTGCATTGTTGTGGTTGAAACTGAAGTAGTCACTGACAGGTAGGACATTGTAGCAGATAATTTTATGTACTACGCTTAGGTCAGACCGAAGGCAGTGTAGTTCTAAGTTGTCTAAGCCCAAAATTTCAAGTCTGGTGGCATAAGATATCCTATTGCAGGTAGAGGAATGGAGGACTCTTCTCGTGAAATATCTCTGGACTCTCTCAATTGTATTAATGTCCGATATGCAGTGAGGGTTCCAGACAGATGAGCTGTATTCAAGAATTGGTCTAGCAAATGTTTTGTATGCTCTAGTTAGTAGTATAATATTATCAGAGAAGAAGCTACGCAAGATTAGGTTAACATATTTTTTATATATAAATCTGTCTTCCAACTCTTAACTGTGGGACTTTTCATCAAATGTAAGGTTATGCGGCTAGCCTTCTTTCTAGTTAAAGATTTGATGCTTCTCCTGTCTAGTCATGACCATCTCAAGGGAGCGGTTCTCATCTCTGATTCTCAGTTGACAGAGCCTATATTGTCTGAGAGACATTTCTGTCATCATGTGGCCAATATGAAAATTTGGAGTGTTACCTATTTATTTGTTTGCATTTGTATGTTTTCGAACTGCTAGGTTGGCAGGAGCTGGAGCAAGTAATGGGAGTTCACCCTATTGCGCAGCACTCAGGTTTCGAACTCAGGCTGTTGGCTTTCCAGCTGACAAGCCCAACATCTTAACCACTGAATCATCACACCACCTTTCCTTTTGGTAGCACCACACCTTAATCTTTCTTCAGAAATATTCTTGATTATTTCCCATTTGGTGTCTCAGTAGCTGTACAAAGAGCTGGTGTTTATAGGAAGGATTTATATGCCCAACTGAAAGTTCTTAATTTAGTATTTATGCTGATATTTCTAAGGAAGTTAAAAGAACTGACTATAAATGCATTTGTTTCATTGATTTTGTTAAAATGATTTTCAATTTTGTTGCAATTTTAGGTTGTTATTTTAAGGAGGCTTTCAGGGATTGGTATGAAATACATTTGTTAGCTTTATTGATATTTTAAAGAAATGATTTTCAGTTTTATTGTGACAATTTTAATTGTGATGTCCTGCACTGATGACTAATTTAATAGCAGTGAAATTGCAGAAACTTAAAAAGAGGCATAAAGAAGTAGGAGACTCTTACTTTAATTGAAAGTTAATTAAGTCCAATCAGTATAGTCTATTGTTTACAATTCAGATGAAAGCAATCTTTTCGTGTTTAGAGGATACACTTAACGTTTTTGAGGGAACGAGGGTCACTGAAGATAGGACAATGATGCAAAGTGAGTGGGCTGTATTGTGCACTTGGGTGGGACCAGAATGTTCCTTTACTTCTAGGCCTTTTTCAGAGGGGGGCAAGGGGTTTACTTTCCTAACTATACAAAGTTAGGGTTGTCGCACAACACACTGGTTGAGTAGCAAAGACAGAGGCTTGTAATTTCATATTGTAAACACTGATTTAAGTAGAATACACATTTGATTTCATATTGCAAACACTTGTTTAGTGCCAGGGACTGTGATGCTAGACAAAGTGATTCAAATTACAGGATCTCTTGCAATTTCAATTTTAAAACAATCCTCCAGGTCCAAAGGAACTATAATCGATTTAATGAGCCATTTGCAGTGTTACTGTGGCAGAGGTACAAAATGAGCAAATAAATAAATGTATTGTGCAGACTAGAAACTGTATGTTGGGTTATCTTACCAACCTTTCTCTAGAACAGGGGTGTCAAATTCGATTTCATTGAGGGCCAAATCAGGGTTGTATTTGACCTGGGGGGGGGCAGGGGCCAAGGTGGCCATGCCCACCCAAACATCAGTCGTGTCGGTGGCACCTGTGGTAGCTCGGGCAGGGCTGGGGGTATACACTGTCTCTGGCGGACGAAGGCTAGACCAGGGAGAGTGCCAAACCCTTGTCCTCCAGAGGAGCCTTGCCATCTGCTGGTGGCCAAGTGCTAAGGAAGGAGCTCCTTCCCTCCCTCCCTCCCTCCCTCCCTCCCTCCCTTTTCTTCTTTTTCCTTCCCTCTTCATTCTCCTTCTTCTTCCTTCCCCTCTTTCCTTCTTTTTCCTTACTTGCTCTCTTCCCATCTTTCCTTCTTTTAATTTGTCTTTTCACTTTCCCTTTTTCCTTTCCTGTCCCTTCTTGGTTGCTCAAATGCAAAACATTTCTCCTTTTATTTTGTTTTGCTTTTGGTTTGTTTTGCTAGCCCTCTGCCACCGAACACCCCCATCCCCCGAGCATGACCCTCCCAAGCTCCATTTTCGCTGGTAGAGGCACCGCGGGCCAGTCATTCGCTGTTTCCATGGCTGCCCTGTGGGCCAGATGTGGCTTGCGGGCCTTGAGTTTGACAGCCCTGCTCTAGAACATCCTGAAAGCTGAAACAATGGTGCAATCAAAGCCCTGCTCCATTTTTATTAGTGCTGCATCTGTGACATATATAAAAGTGGGTGTGGCTTTGAACACATGGTTATAACTGTCATCTTGCCTTTGTTGACTCATCTAATGAATGCCCTCCTGTCCAAGCTAGTTTTCTTCAGTTCATTGCATTTTCCATATGTTGGAATGGGCTATGAGTCTCCAAAAACTCAATTTAATCCAAATTCAAGTATTGCTAATTTTTAATAGGTCATCCTTTTGCAGGGCCATTGACTATCTTCATGGTGATATTTGTTTAGCTCATAGCAATGCTATGACAGATAGCATTTTTTTTCTGGTTCTAATTCTGAGAGCTAAGCAGGAGCTGTGAAATTCAGACTTTGCTTCAGTGCAAACCTGTACAATCCAATATAATTCTCCAATTCAGAGAGCAAAATGCATTCCACAGAATTGTCTTGATTGTATTGCCTTGATGTTAAACATTAGTATGCTTAACTTCTGCTTGAGTTTTTGTACATGTTACACTCTACAGAATTCTGGAAGTTAAAGTCTGTACTTCTTAAAGCTGCCAAGCTTAAGAAACGTGTCCTACAGATATGCTAAAACCACAATTCCCAGAATTCCCAGGCAGCATTGTCATCCTTCCTATTCATTTGCTTTTTTTCATCTGTCCTCAACCACCAAGTTGCCCAAGGGAGAAAGAAAAGTAAGGAGAAGTCATGCTCAGTTTCCTTATTGCTGCTCATTCACCTGAGAAGGAAGCTCTATAATTCCAGAACTCTTGAGGGCTTGACAGAGAAAGCTTATGTGTAGGTACAAATCTTAGCAGATGGCCAATAATGTCCAAACCTGATGTCAGCCCTGTGGTCAAGTCACAGAATTCCACCTTAGATTTCTTTAGTGGGATAGATTTAGTGGGGTAAGAGCTGTAATGGTACAGTGGTTAGAATGCAGTATTGCAGGCTAATTCTGCCGACTGCCAGCAGTTTGATTTTCACAGGCTCAAGGTTGATTCAGCCTTCCATCCTTCCGAGGTTGGTAAAATGAGGACCCAGATTGTTGGGGGCAATATGCTGACTCTGTAAACATCTTAGAGAGGGCTGTAAAGCTCTATGAAGCTGTATATAAGTCTAAGTGCTATTGCTAGGTTGCTGGTAGTAGATCCTTTTCCATTTCTCTACCCAAAGGCAGTCTGCTTCCCTCCTACATGTGCTACTGCAGATTGTTTTTTGAAGCTCAGATCAGTTTCAAATGTCATTTTTCAGAGGGCTGACATCAGAATATTTGTTGGGCTGGGTAGGGAAGGGTAGAAATGCATGCCTGTAAGTCCTTAGCAGCGACGGGAATCTGCAGAGGCAGTATTGGGGAAGTTGATGTTAGTCTAGAATTAACCCTGCTGTTAGATCCTAAATGCCTGGTATGCTTTTCCAGAGGGGTCTTGTATCAGGAACAAAGAGGCAAAAAGGGCCTCATGCCAAGGAAGCATTCATTCCTCTGTGTGTGTGCGTGCTGCTTTTGAAGCACGGATGAAAAATAATGGTGCGGTGGCGCATTCTGCGGGCATAAAGAAATGAAGGGGTGAAGGACAGTGGCTGTGTGGTGTCTTAATCAGATGCAGATCTTCCTAAGAGCATCAGACCATCAAATGCCTCTCTTGCTCTCCCCCTACCCCCTTTCCTCATTTTCAGCCGTCATGTACTTTCAGCCAAGCTCTGAATAGGCAGAGATGGATTCAGGGCTTTATTGAAAGATCATACAGGATGACTGCAAAATCCCATTACTTGTTGATTAAGTATTGATTGCCTCAGTATTAACAAGCTAGCTAATATGAAGTGACCTCTGAGGCCACTGGCTGGGAGAAAGGGGAGGTAGGGGAACACAATTTACTAAAACAGGCAGGCAGATGAATCAAAGGGCTAGCTCGGCTCTTGGCTTTTAGCTTTGGTTAAAATGTCACACTCAATAGTACAGATCAATGGCCCCTTTATTTCTTTGCCTCCATCTTATTACCATCACGAGGCTACCTCCTTTGATGCTTTTTAATGACCCTCTGAACTGCCGTGCTCTGCTTACCCACTGCTTTTTATTCAAAGGAGAAACCCATCTCTAGCATTCTTTCCTCCCTCCCTCCCTCCCCCTGCTAACTCTGTGCATTCACCCTCTACTTGGTTTCCCCTCCTCCTGGTGCTTTTTCCCCAATCCTGACTTTGGGGTGGCTAAAAAGGTCCTCTTGTGTGCCCACATACTGGGAACAACAAGGTATCTCAAGTCACCCATGCTCAGGGCATCAATGTCCTTTTGTGTTGTTTCCATCTTTCCTTGCCTTTTGCCCACATTTCAAAAGTCTTATTCCTTTTCAGAACTTCAAAACCAGCAAGATACTAAGAGACCACCTACTGCTAGCTTCTGTCGAGAACTTCTTATTTGTGTGTGTGTGTGTGTGTGTGTGTGTGTGTGTGTGTGTGTGCGTGCAACTTGCACATGTATTTCAACAGTGTATTAACATGCCGAAATTTCTGGTTACAATAATTCTTCTAGAACAAGAATCTAGCAATTCAAAGTGCAATGTCACTTCTTGTTACTGTTTGTAAATATTGAATCAGCATTTTATAAAACAGAGAATGGACTTTTTCAAAGTATCTATCCTCAAATCAAAACCAAATTGTGTATATGGACTGTTTCAATTAACTTTTCTTTTACTTTGAGAAACACACTCAGAAACATTTAAAATGTACATTCTAGCTGTCACAGCTACAAATTCACCCAATTCAGCTTTGACTAGGATTAGAAAAGAAATCTAATCCATTTCACATCTTTTTGCCCAAAGGATTTTGGATTTCACCATGAAAAAGCAGGTCTTATTAACTTGTGTTTAGGCCCCATATTCAAATTTCTCTTTTTCAACTCTGAGGCTGAAACTGAGAAACAAAGCCACCTAATTCTTAGGCTTCTTCAGGATTCTTGTGGGCTTGTAAAATGTCATGATAATGAAGTTAACAAGTGATGTGATATTTTTAAGGCCTGTAAAATAAATCTCCCACACGTTGCTTGCAAAAGTCTTTTCCCAAGTTGAAAATTTCAGCCTGAAATTGAATATTTATTAATCATAGCAACCTCTCTGCCTTGACTCCTTTTTTGGATTGACAGTGGATCTTCCTAGGCATATGGTCCTGGGAGATTTCAGTCTGCTTTTTCTGGGAATGGGGACTGAAATTCCTCAAGATTGTTCTTGTCAGATCAGTGGCAATGTGATCTGGAATTGGAGAACTCTCTGTGGCTCCTCTGTCATGGTCAGATCTTGTCCAGTTAATCGCAGGATTTTCCAGTGCTGCTACACACAGCAGAGAGGCAGGACCTATTTGATCCCTGGTGATTGATGGATCTCAATTGGTTCCAGAGTGAGTGGTGGTGTTCCTAATGGTTTGCTGCATGATCTGTGTGAGGCTTTAGTCATTGGCTGTAAAAAGAGGGCAGAGGAGGCCTTGGATAGGATAGAATAGCATCCAGGAGGCGTATATAGGGCAGGCATCCTCAAACTATGGCCCGTGGGCTGGATAGGGCCCACCAAAGATATTAATCCAGACCACACGGGACCACAAGACTGTCCCACCCACACCACCCTGCCCATCCACTGGCCCCCACCCTTCAGCCAAGCACAGGACTTACATTCATGAGCTGGAACTGGAAGTAAGGCAGAGAGCTATTGGAGGTGAGGTGAGGCCAAAAATCTGCCTGTTTTTGGCTGGCAGAAGGCTTCTGGGGGGTGGGAAGGCCAAAAACAGGATGCATGGATGCCCCAGGGTGCCTCTGCGCATCCTGTTTTTAGCTGTCAGAGTGCTACTGGGGGCTGGGGAGGTGGCCCTCCCACCGCCGCTGTGGCTTGGCTGCCTGTCCTTCTCCCGCTTGGCACTCGACAGTTGGAAGAGGAGTGGGAGGAAGGAAGGGCTGGCTGCCAGTGGATCAGTGCCGCTGAGCCCCAGCCTTGGGGTTTCCTTGCCAGATCCGCTCTGAGCGATGCCTGCCCAGTCCGATCCTGCCTGCCAAATTCATGGAGCCCTTGGTGGAGCCTGTTGCACATGTTCAGCATTTGCAGAAGAACATGCGAGATTCCAAAAGTGGATTGAAACTGCCATGATGTGAATAGAATAGAATGGAATGGAAATGGAAGTAGGAGAGAATGGATAGGGAAGGGGGGGAGAGAGAGAGAGAGGGAGGGAGGGAGGGAGGGAGACTTGTTGATTGGAAGCTCCTTGGGGCTAAGAAGAATTGCTGCAAAACTAAGTTTCCTGAAGTGGACCACTAGACTCCTAAACAACTTAAAAATGATCTAGTAAAAAGAAGTCAACAAAAAGAGCAACATGGAAACAAAAGCAAATAAAACACCCCCAGGAGCAAAACAAATAAAAGTTAAATTTGTGTGCATTGTTTAATGGACTGCTAAATTGGCAAAATGGGCTGCTAAATTGGCCATGCCCACCCAGTCACATGACCACCTAGCCATGCCCACCCAACTGATCCGGGGCCCCAACAGTCTGGGGGACTATGAATTGGTCCCCTGTTTAAAAAGTTTGAGGAGCTCTGATATAGGGGAATGAACACTCCAACTCCCTGTACAGCATTTCCAGAAAATCAAACACCTAATAATAAAGAAGATGTGTTTATGGTTTCTTTAAATGTCATAGCATTCTTCACATCCATATACCCAGAACTAGTGAAAGAATCCATTGTAGCTATACTACACATCACATCTGATATAACCAAATAAACCAAGTTCTGAATACTCAGAATAATGGACCTCATCCACCTCTGCCTTATAACCTACTATCACTTTGATGGTCAAATACTGTATACTAACCAATCCCATGGGATTGCCACTCTCAGTATTCAGAGTCAAGTAAATACTGTAATGCAGTATCTAGAAAATGTAGCTCTAGACGTCACAAATCTAGACGACACAAAATGTATGTTTATATTAATATGTATAAAGGAGAATAGAACCACATGAATAGATATGTATAGATATGTAAAGGGAAAAATGGATATATAACGGATATATACCGATGCGGAAGTGTTGCAAAGAGGAAAATAGTTAAAATCTTTTAAAAATTGTTCAATAAAAAAGAAAAAAAGAAAATGTAGCTCTCCCACGCATAAAACCAAAATATGGATGTAGTATGTAGATGACACCTTTGTCATAGGGAGCGTCCCGACACTCCCATGTTACACCCCTCCTGCGTGACTTGCATTGGTTACTGGTTGCCCTTCGGGTAAGGTTCAAGGTGCTGGTTATCACCTACAAAGCCCTTCATGGCCTAGGCCCGGCATATTTGTTGGACTCCCTGCAGCCAGTGACAATCCCCAATCGCCCGGTGCGTTCCCACAGACAGGGCCTCCTCAGGGTGCCGTCAGCCAGACAGTGTCGGCTAGTGACCCCCAGGGGGAGAGCTTTCTCTGTGGGTGCACCCACCCTCTGGAACCAACTTCCTTTGGAGCCCCAGATGGCCCCTGACCTTCGCTTGTTCCGCCACGATTTGAAGACCTGGTTGTTCCACAGCCTGGACTGATGGGGTTTTTTTTAATGAATTTTAAATTGTTTTAAATTAGACTTTTAATTTTATATTGCTTTTAATGAGGAATTATGCATTTTTATTGTTGTGAGCCACCCTGAGTCCCCGGAGATAGGGCGGCATATAAATTGCATAAAATAAATAAGTAATAAAAAAGGAACAACTAAAGAAGATGCATAAAACAAACAATATCTTCAAAGGAATACAACCTGCAAGGGAAGGAGAAAACAATGCACTAGCCTTCCTGGGTATCCTCACCAGCAGAGGAAATGGCAGAAAATTAGAAACATAAGACTATTGAAAAGCCACCCACACTAAACAAGTGCCGTCCTCTACCAAAGTAACAACTCAACCTCCCACAACAAAAACTATATAACAACATTATTCAGATGAGTACAAACACACTGCAGCAATCCAGAACACCATAAAAAAGAAACAGAACATCTATACGTTATCTTCTGACAAAATAGACACCTATGCAACTTTATATATATATAAAAAAATGCTGGGTCATTCAACCCAACACAGCACTACTAACACAAGCTATGAAAAAAAATAACATGTCAAAAACATCTCAGAAACAACCAATGACAGGGCATCACTGAAGTTCATAAACCAACTAAAGCCTTCCAAAACATCTTATGCAAAGTCCAAAGGGAAAGAAAACCAGGAGTTATCTATAACATACAAGGCAGGGGTGAAATCCAAAATTTTTCCCTACCAGTTCTGTGGGCGTGGCTTGCTGGGCGTGGCAGGGGAAGGATATTGCAAGATCTCCATTCCCACCCCACTCCAGGGGAAGGATACTGTAAAATCTCCATTCCCTCCCCTCCTGGGGGAAGGATATTGCAAAATTTCCATTCCCATCCCACTCTGGGGCCAGCCAGAGGTGGTATTTGCTGGTTCTCTGAACTACTCAAAATTTCCACTACTGGTTCTCTGTTAGAACCTGCTGGATTTCACCCCTGATACAAGGAGAAAAACTGTAACAGCCACTATGTGGGACAGACAGGCAGAAGACTAGCAGAGTGCGTCTATGAACACCAATTAGTAGTCATAAGAAAATGAAAACTTCTTAATTGCAGAACACATGTAGAGACTTAATATAGTTTCAATTGGGAAACTGTGAGCATTCCAGACCAAGGTACAGCCCAAAATGCTAAGGAATTTTGGAAGCTTGGCACTTAATCAAATCATCCATTAACAGATGCATAGTGATAAACAACATTCAAAAAAGATAATAAAAAAGCCAAACAAAAAAAGAAAAAACTTAGATCACCTCCTTGCCAGCAATCAAGACTCAGATAATCAAGGATTAACACCAGGTGCAACACCAGTCAAATAATCAAGCAGTGAACAATACCCTAGTCAAGGAACTACTAATTCACACAATCAAGCAGTAAACAACAGCCTAATCAAGGAACTACCAAGGGGGAAAAAACACCATCCCTATCAACTCTGACAGGGCAAGCTACTGTTTATAAACAGGGAGCAAACCCACTCCCTTCTAGCACTGAAGTTGTTATCTAGCCCGGTAATGAAATGCCTTTAAGAAAATCACCAAGCTCAAAGAGCACCAAGCACCACAGTTCAACTCTGAGTTACATGTATTCTCTTCTATTGTTATCCAAAACTAGATTTCTATTTTGGAATTCCTTTGTAGTGTCACTTTCCTTGATAACAGAAAAGTACTGCAAGTTGGCAGTATTTAGGGATATGAAGAATTGTTCATGTAAGCACATCACTGTCATAATCTGGGCTTTGCTTAATAGCTTTTCCTTTTCTGAAAATAAAATACAGTGCCACTGATGTATATTCTAGTTATTATGTTGGCTTATCAAACATTTTTTAACGTCTGTGTTTGAATGAATCAGGCATTAGATTCTCCTACACTGTTGGACTTCCCATCCTTTTTGCTTTGTTTTGTTCAATTGGTTTAATAAACACAGGGTAAAGTAGAAGTTTGGGCCTGGTTGTCAGTTCTGATTAATTATCTCATGTGAAATTCTAATATTTGATATTGTCGGATTTCAAATATCACTTCCTACACTGCAGTCCTACAGAAGCAAATATTTAACAGGAATAAATACTGCTGTTTGGTTCTTTCTGAGAAGAATATTTCCATAGTTAAATGAAGATTTATTTGTAAAAGTTTTGAGCTGCAAATTTCTCATGTAGAGTCAGTACAAGTTGAACTTCTGTTTTAAGAAGGTGGATCTGTTTTAAGAAGGTGGATCTTTTACCATGAAGCAGACAGGCCACATCCTATCATCTAAAGTCCAGCATCTCAACTTCATTTGATGAGATACTTCCTTTTCATTGTATTTCTTGAGTAAATTGAAAGGACTTTTGACTCTTTTCCTGCCTCCCGCTGAGAAATGAAAGCCTGCCTTATGTCATAACTAGACTTTCCAAGCTAGACATTCCAAAATCCAAGCAGGATTTTGCTCCAGTATCTCTTATTAAGAACTTATTAAAATTACATCCTACAGACCTTTGGAACACACAGGGCTGGTAGGCAGCAATTTGCCATGCCGAAGGACAATAAAAGTTGATTGTCTTTTCGTACTTACCTGACCTATTCCCATCTTCTCATTCCAGACTACTATATTTCATTCTTTTCTTTTTTTTCTCTTTTTGTCTCATTTGTATTTGTTTTCCTTTAGCCTCTCTTTCTGCTTTTCTCTCCTTCTGGGATTAAGAGAGGTTTCCCTTGTTTCACTTTAACATAACAAGATAGTCCTTTTATCTTCTATTCCCATTAGATCCTTCCTTCCATCTCCTTTCCATTGTTCTTTAGTCCTATTGCCTGGCTATTAAGGTCAACTAGCTTAGTTTTACCCCTTGGATGGGTGATGCTTGGTAGTGCTGTCCATGTACAGAGCTAGGCCATTCTGCAAGATAAGAATGACCACGCAGAATATTCAGAAGGATCTTGACAGACTTGGACATTGGGTGTTATCTAACAAAATGAAATTCAATGGTGAAAAAGGTTCTACATTTAGGCAAGAAAAACAAAATGCACAGGAACAGTATATGTGGTACCTTGCTCAATAGTGATGTCTGTGAGAGGGATCTTGGAGTCCTAGTGGACAATCACTTAAATATGAGCCAGCAGTGTGCTGCAGCTGCCAAAAAAGCCAACACAGTTCTAGGCTGCATAAACAGAGGGATAGAATCAAGATCACGTGAAGTGTTAATACTACTTTATAATGCCTCGGTAAGGCCACACTTGGAATACTGCATCTAATTTTGGTTGCCATGATATAAAAAAGATGTTGAGACTCTAGAAAGACTGCAGAGAAGAGCAACAAAGTTGATTAGGGGACTGGAGGCTAAAACATATAAAGTACAGTTGCTGGAAATGAATATGTCTAGTCTTATGAAATGAAGGACTAGGGGTGACATGATAGCAGTGTTCCAATATCTTAGAGGCTGCCACAAAGAGGCAGTCAAGCTATTCTCCAAAGCACCTGAGGGTAGGACAAGAAACAATGGGTGGAAACTAATCAAGGACAGAAGCAACTTAAAATTAAGGAGAAATTTCCTGACAGTTAGAACAATTAATCAGTGGAACAACTTGCCTCCAGAAGTTGTAAATGCTCCAACACTGAAAGTTTTTAAGAAGAGATTGGATAACCATTTGTCAGAAGTGGTGTAGGGTTTCCCACCTAAGCAGCGGGTTGGACTAGAAGACCTCCAAGGTCCCTTCCAACTCTGCTATTCTATTCTATTCTGTTCTGTTCTATTCTATTCTATTCTATTCTATTCTATTCTATTCTATTCTATTCTATTCTATTCTATTCTATTCTATTCTATTCTACATCAAAGGCAGCAGTGTATTTTCCCTTTGCATAAAGACCTATTCCACTATCTGATAGGTATTGAAAGCAGGGTATTTATGAATCTAAATAGCAGTGTTGACAAAACTGAAAATGGATCAGAATATGTTGAAGATAAGAATTAGTCAGTGGACAAGTTTATTAGGCTAACACAGAGCTAAATAGATTGTGATTCAGTGTGTGTGGTGGTAACCCAGGCATTGTCTTAGCATATTGGATGAAGCAGATCATAACACTAAACCCTAATGTTTCTTATTTATAGAATACATCTATTCTAAATACATCTTGGATTTAGCAATGAGCATGTTATATGACCCAGGCATTGTGTGGTCATATGACCATAGCTGGAAGTATCAAAATAGAAATTGTTACGAGCTTAGTCAAGCTACAAGTGTGCCAAATTTTTAATGCTGGAAGAAGATTTTTTTTCCCCATTCTCCTCGTATATTTTTATTCATTGCCAATATAAATGGAAAGAGAAGAAAGAAAGGTGGAAGTCTAGTTGTTATTCATTTTGGATAGTGTCCATTCCACTCAGGATCTGTTCAAAGTTAAACAGCAAAACTAGTTCCCATTCGGACTTCAAGTGGAATGTGCTTAAATTTATAGTTGAAAATGTACATTTTCTTTCTTGCATCCTCCTTCCTTTTTTCTTTGACCCTTTAAAATACCATGACCACATTGCAGAATGAGCTCCCTCTGTGCCTAGGATGAATATAGCTTCATGTGGGACCAAGTAGAAGCCCCCTAAGAAACCAAAATATCAAGCACAACTGCCACTGAGTAGCATTGTGCAAAGTTTTAGGACTATGCCTATTGCATGCACAAATTCCATCCATTTACATTTTTATTTTTTTGTACATTTCGTTCTTTTTTAAATGTCATCCATGAATATCCCCAATATTTTTTCCAATATATTGAGGCTTGTATCAGCTTTTTCTAAAATATAACCAACCCTCCTCCTCACCCCTTATTTATTTTTCTTTATGTCTAACATTTTATGTATCCATCTGGTAGGGGCAAATATTTTCCACTTAAATATTTTGTTATTCACACTTCTCACAGAGAATGAACGGCTCACTAACAGACTCTGTTCACTTCTGTCAACAGGTGCTATGAAGTCAATTTACTGTTCTGTAAATTGATATTGCATTCTTAGGTATGAGTATACTGAAACTTTAGTGTTCCAAATATAAGTTTTTCTTACTTTATCTCGCAATAACTTATCCAAAATTTGCAAATGTATTCAGAAAATAGATTGGGAAAACATGTAAGATGTTGTTTTTAAATGAATGCGAGAGAGGGCAAAACTGATTGATTCATCACTCTCTAATCTAACTGTTTTTCTAGCTAGCATTGCTAGTTAGTTGGCAATCTTTTGGCCTCTTGGGCAAAAGGTGTTCTCACAAAATGGCTCCCGTAGGCAGTTTCCCTAGTCATGTGTTCTCTAATGCTTTAATCAGATTAAAAATAAAATATGTAAGACATCTATATCAAAATACCCCTGGCAGCGCTAACAAGTAATTCCATACAACCCTCCCTTCTTCAGGAGAGATCAAAGACAGCATCTCAAACCCCAAAGGCATGCTGAAAAAGCCAGGTCTTAACAGTTTTTTTTGAAAACTCAAAAGAGTAGGGACTGATCTGATCCCCCCAAAAGAAGGTTATTCCAGAAAAGGGGGAGGGGCAACTCCGGTTTCGAAATAGAATTATATTCAGTAACCAAGAAAAGATGTAACCAAAGTATTAATTTCTTCTTCTTGTTATTGTTAGTTGTGAAGTCATGTGCGACCCATCATGACCCCATGGACAACATTCCTCTAGGCCTTCCTGTCCTCTGCCATCCTCTGGAGTCTATTTAAGCTCACACCTACTGCTTCAGTAACTCCATCCAGTCACCTCATTCTCTGTCGTTCTCTTCTTTTGCCCTTAATCTTTCCCAGCATTAGGCTCTTCTCCAGTGAGTCCTTCCTTCTCATTAGATGGCCAAAGTATTTGAGTTTCATCTTCAGGATCTGGCCTTCTAAAAAGCAGTCAGGGCTGATCTCCTCTAGGACTGAACAGTTTGTTGCCTTGCAGTCCAAGGGACTCACAGGAGTCTTCTCCAGCACCATAGTTCAAAGGCCTCAATTCTTTGGCGCTCAGCCTTTCTTACTGTATGGTCCAGCTTTCACAGCCATACATTCCCATGTAACACCTCTCCTGTGCGAGCTGCACTGGCTCCCGGTGGTCTTCCGGGTGTGCTTCAAGGTCTTGGTTATCACCTTTAGAGCACTTCATGGCTTAGGACCTGGCTATCTACGGGACCGCCTATTACCACCAATAGCCTCCCACCGGCCAGTATGCTCCCATAGAGAGGGACTCCTCCGGGTGCTGTCGGCCAAACAATGTCGACTGGCGGCCCCCAGAGGGAGAGCCTTCTCTGTGGGGGCACCTACGATCTGGAACGAGCTCCCCCTGGAGATACGGACGATCCCGGATCTGCGCACCTTCCGTCGCGCGCTTAAGAATTTTTTATTTCATCAAGCTGGCCTGGCCTAAATCTTTTCCCCTGTTTAATGTAAATTTTAATTTGTTTCTTAAATTATTGGGTATTTTAAATTTGTCTTAGCCAAATTATTTAATTCGCTTTTATTCTATTTTTAAATTTTTGTATCCATGTGTTTTATTCTGTGGCTGTTCACCACCCTGAGTCCTTTGGGAGGAGGGTGATACACAAATTTAATAAAAACAAAACAAAACAAACAAAACATTGCAACTGGGAAAACCATAGCCTTGACTATATGCATTTTTGTTGGCAGGGTGATGTCTCTGCTTTTTAGTATGCTGTCTAGATTAGCTTTCCTCCCCAGGAGCAAGCGTCTTTTAATTTCTAGGCTGCAATCCCATCTGTGGTGATCTTGGAGCCCAGGAAAATAAAATCTGTCACTATCTCTATTTCTTCCCCATCTATTTGCCAGGAAGTATTAGCTACTATTATCAAATCTAACTGGTTCAGGGTGGGTTGCTGCAGCACACTAGTCTCAAGCATGCCAACTCACTCTTTGCTACCATCTCTGGCTGCCAATCCAGCAACAACTAAAGGATCATTCCCAGGTTGAAGATATGCTTTTTCAGGAACTCCATCTCCATGCCCCTTTTTCTGTTTATCAGCTTCAGTCTTAAATGGATTTAATTTCACTTCTTTTCCCATTTCCAGCTCATTTTCCAATGCAAACTTTCCCAACATTCAATGGTTTCCTTGGGATTAGATCGAAAGCTGACCTTCAAAGTTCTGAATGACCTGTCCAAACAGTTATAAAGTGCCTTAGAGACAAGAGAGTCAAAACAATCATTTCCCACCACTACCTTCTCAGCATGGCAGATAATCTAGAAGTATAACCATGATTGGACTAGAAGACCTCCAAGGTCTCTCCCAATTCTATTATTCTATGTTCTGTGCTTTCCCCTTGGAACTGCATCCCCACTGAGGTCTATATGATACCAGCCTTGCTGACATTTAGCAGATCATTAAATATCTGGCTGTTCCCACAAACACTGGGTTAAGAATGAATTGTGAACCCACTAATTGTGATGTAATTATGTGAATTTGCTAACTGTGGCTTAACAGTTTTTGAGATGTACTGGAAGTTGTTCTGCCTTCCCAGTGAGGTTGCTTTAATTGTTACTCTATTTTTACTTAATTGTTTTTTAATCCTCAGTAATCCACTAAGAGTCCTTGGAAATTGACCAAATAAATAAATATTATTATAACCCAATCTTCTCCCAGAGAGAATATATTGTCCCTTCCTACATTTTATTCATAACAGTTAGAAAGCCTTCTGAGTTTGTTTACTTTTCACTGAGGTACCTTAATCTGCTCCCTGAATTGTTTTTTTTTTAATGGCCAAAACATTGGGTTCCCATAAAACAGTTGACATACATAAAGGTAGATTTCTCTGAGTGTATAGGATGCATTGCAAGAGTTTTGATAAAACTAGTGAAAATTCTCCACCAAGAAAGACCTACTCCAAATACAACCAAACTGAAAAATGTAAGCCTTGTTCAGTTTGTGCATTATATTTAATGGAGGGAGGGAGGAATGGAGAGGGGAGGAGAGGAGAGGAGAGGAGAGGAGAGGAGGCTGTATTTTTCTATGTATTTATTTTAGGCAACTGGCCAATCCTTGGAAGACTTTACTGCATAAAAGCAAGGAAATTAATCATTTTTTAAATTTTATGTTTCCTACGTCTATGCAATTGGAGTAAACTGTAAATTAGGAGTTGCAGCACAGTAGTTGGGGGGAATCTGAGGAGTTCAAAATGTAGCTTTCATTTATTACAATATAATAGTAGCTTCCTTTGTTTTGACAGTAGCAATAAAGTTATCCCAATGTGTAAAGATTATAGATGAAACAGCTTCCACATTTTCCTCTTTGTTTCTTTCATAAAAAGCCATCATAATTTTGGTCATGTTCAAGGCTCTTTTTTAATTAAAAAAAATCCACTATTAAACTAATAGTGGTCCTTGCTTCTAGTGTAGGGACACATAATATACTCTGGATAGCTTGGACTACAATTTCCATATTTCCTTATCTTTGGCAAGGGCTGGGGAATTGCTCTAAAACATCTGTCTGTACAGTCCTGTTTGGGAGACATTTCCAAAGGGAAATCTATAAACCTTCTAGCTGTCTTTGGCAAGCAATTAATTTAACCTTCTGGTACTATCTGTTCCTTTTTCTGCCACTTTCTACCTTTTTGTTCCTTCCCTGTTCTTCCTAACATTATACACACTCTCCATTTCCTCTCTAGTGAAGAGAAAGAAGAGAAGTTAAAGAAGATATGAAAGAACAAATAGAAAAAGGAAGACACAAAGAAAGAGAAAGAATAGCAGAAAGAGAAAGTAAATGGTGACTATACGCAAATCTGGTTCTAGCCTTGCCCACTATAAATGATGGGCTTTTTTCATGAGCCCCTCAATGAAACAGACAATCCAAAGATCAACAACCAAATCTCACTATAAGATAGGACATTGAAGTTGCTTGTGCAATGGTGAAGGAGAACTCCAGGAAGAAAATGAAGACGCTTAAGAAGGCAAAGCTAGACATGCAGAAATATAAGGAAAGGTTAAATCCCAGAAGCTTGTGGATCATAGATACTGGATTTGTTTCACTTGTTTCATCTATTCATCTGTTCGAACTATTGTTCTTGATATTCGTACTGAATATTTCAGATGATATAATGTGTTCCTCAGTCCAGAAAATAGGGGCAAAGACACTACATCCTAACTGGACAACTCTAATAAAATAAAGTATGATGCTCAAACCAGGGGTGAAATGTAAAATCTGTTACTACCAGTTCTGTGAGCATGGCTTGGTGGGGGGATAATGTGACTGGGTGGGCATGGCCAACTTTTAAAAAAAAAAACTTTTCAAAGCATTTTTTCTAATGCTTTAAAAAGCCTCTGATGAT
>WNWU01000018.1:19781809-19825766 GCA_012654045.1 Ptyas mucosa | reverse complement strand
GGGGGGGGGGGGGGGGCGGAGGGATTTTTGCTACTGGTTCTCCAAACCACCCGCCACTATCACTATCGGGTCAGGCAATCTGATCCGAACTGGGAGCATTTCACCCCTGGCCCAAACCCATTCTCAAACCAAATTAAGAATATAAGTATCAACCCTACTCTTTGTTCTGAGCCACCCTTAGCAGAACCAAGAAACAGAAACCCTTGTCCCGAAAAAACCCTCTTTATTTAGCTACTGGGAATTCATGGCATTCCTATATAGAAAAGTCCAGGCAATAATTCTTCCAAGGGTTAACTGAAGTACAGACCTTATCAGTCCTTGGATAATTTCCAGGCCGGGAGCTTCCAGACACAGAGCTATAAGTCAAACTCTCTGAAGCAGGCTCTGAGACACAAATCACAATGAATAAATCCAAATGGTTGTTTCCCATGAGGCCACTCCCCTTTAGCTTCTATTTATTCCCCAACCAGGGAGGAGCCATTCAGCGTCCACATGTGCCTTTCTTTCTGAGTCGGCTCCTGGTACTCAGTTGTTCTCCTCTCCTGACAGCTCTGTGCATACGCACATCTGTAACAGGCCCCAGCTGTTCTTCTTCCCCACTTATCTCCGACTCCAAAAGCAGCTGGGAAATGTCAGACAGCCCTGTCTCTTTCTCTGCTTCGACACAGAGCATCCATCAGAGCCTTCCCCAGACTCCAGGACTGGCCCAAGTTCCTCCCCAAACTCCTCCGTCTGAGTCTGTGGCGAGCCACAACACTCTATCTGGTCAAAGGTCCAGCCAACTTTTTTCTAACAATATGCTCCTAGTAAGTCAAAAGGCAGCAGTCTTTTTTCAGCCTTGCTCCTCAACAATTGGTAATCGGTTTAAGGCATTAAAGATGTTTCCCCCCCCACACACACACCCTTCTACCTTTATATAATTATTATTAATCATTTAGTAGTTTAGATTTGAAAATATTTGTGGCAAATGGAAATCTATTGTTTTTCAGATGGAAATAGGTCTTAAAAAGGTAAAGGTTTCCCTGTTCAAATGTGTCTGAATCTAGGGAATAGTGCTCATCTGTTTCTTGGCCAAGGATGCCAGCATTGTCTGAAGACATTTTCCATACTCATGTGGCCAGCATAACTATACAGTAAAGGCACACAAAACACTGTTACCTTCCCACCAAAGGTAAAAGTGGTACATATTAATCTACTCACATTTGCTTACTTTCCAACTGCTAGGTGGACAAGAGCTGAGGGAAGAATGGGAACTCACCCCATCGCATGGTGCTCGGTCTCGAACCTGAGCTGCCAGTTTTCCAGCTGACAAGCTCAACATCTTTAACATCTTCAACAAAAAATTTTCCCCTAGCCTCTGATTCCTCCCAGGAAGTAAGACAATCTCTGGAGATGGGATTCCTCCTTCGTCTGAAGTCCCTTCCTGAAAGCTCAAAGCAAGATTTGTCTTTGCCTATCGTAGGGACAAATGGGTTGCCATTTTATCTTTACGTAGAGAAACAGAGCAATTCCAACCAGATTGTTCAAAATTGTTTTCAATGGGGGATTTCCATAGGGAATATAGTTCTGCATGCAGAAAAAGTTAGGGGACCCTAGTAATGGGCCTTCAGGAAGACAGGCCAGAATCAAGGTCTTGCTGTCTTGCAAATTGGGAAGTACTGAAGTTTCATTTGCAATGCAATAAATGATTTGGTCCAAGGAATATGCGTATTTTGTTCTGTTTTAACTGCAAAGTAGGAATCTTTCTCTGCATCTTTTCTTTTCTATCCTCAGAAAAATACCACTGGAAAAGATGGGAATATTTGAGGCTGGGATATTTACTGCACAGCCAATAAAACAAAAGAGGAAACAAAATCAAAATTCTCAGATCCCTCCCATCACAGCAGTAATGCTAAATAACATCCACAACTGGCTATCAGGGCAGACTTTGGAGATAAAAGCAGATTGACATAAAGACAATTCTGTGCAGAGAGGGTTCATTCTGTTTAGAGACTGGCCAGAGATTTTTTTTTTTTTTTGGGTTGATGAAAAAACTGACAAGCTGCATTACAACGAACATTCCTGTATTGATTATACAATTTCTAAGCCTGCCCTCTGTGTGACAGGAGTGGCATAATTAGTTTTTTCCCCCCTTGTTAAATATTTGTAAATCATTCGCACTTTTATGGGTTACATAACCTGGCTGTTACCCTTCCAATAATCTTGTAACTTGTTTAAACAAGAAATATCTCCAGTAGCTGTTGCATTGTTTCTGGGAGAGAACAATATAAGTTCCTTGCTAACTGTAGGTGGAAAATGTCTTATTTGGGAGAAAGAATGAGAAACAGAAAGCACAGTGTGCATGTTATGATCTAATTCATTCCTAAAGGAAGCAGAAAACAGGGAAGTTTAATTATCAATCCCTGTAACACTTGAGTTACTTAGGATGTCCCCCCCACCCCCACTCTACTTTTCCAATAGTAGTACTACTATGCTAAGACTGTAAAGTATTATGGATTGTTGTACAGTCAGGCAGATGTTCAAACTGGATTTGTCATTTTTATCTACCTTTTGAGTCCTTCCCAAGGATCTGGGATATTGATGTTTGATGATGCTAAAGGCATTGTTGCAGGATATAAGATGTCCAAGTAAAGCTGCCTTTTACAATTGACTGAAGGTGATTTTTGTCAATGCTGATGATATTCAAAGGCCCCCCAGTTATTTTGGGTTTGCATCCAAGGTGCCTATTGCAATTGGTACTGTCTTTGCTTTGTTTTGCCACCGTCATTATATGTATATATTTACAGGATTTTGAATTTTGTTTTCTTTTCCAGTTCTCTTCTCTTCTGTTCTGCTGTCTCCAGGTACTGCCATATCCACTACCTGACTCCCCCCCCCCCTTATCAACAATTGTTAAATCTGAGGTGTTATATGGCATGTGCCTTTCTGCTTGAATTTTAAAGATCCAGAGTAATTTAGCTTCTTCTTTTTCTATTACTTTTTCTATTTTATGGTCCTACCAGGTCTTACTTGCAGGCAAATGGTATTTCTTGTAGATCTTCCAATGCACCATTGTTGCTACTTTGTCATGCTGTTACTTATAGTTAGTGTATGCAATCTTCTTGCAGCAGCTAACCAGTTGGTACCCAGTTTCTTTAGCTTCTTTGCAGAGGCACATTTGTTGTCTATTGCTGTTTTCTGAAAGATCTTTAGTGAGCTTCTGTCTTGGGCAGTTTTTGTCTGTGCTGCAGGCAATCCCACAACTTTTGCTGTAGCTATCCAGCTTGGAAAAACTTCAGTCAAAGCTGCAGGAAAAGGTACTGATTAAGTCCCCACTGTGGTACTTATCAGAAAAATGAGGGGCCTGCAGGAAGAGATTGAAATGAGCTCCATGGCAAAGCAGAGCAAGCTGAAGTAACCTGGTTGCCTCATTTCCCTCCAGAAATAATTACAGTCATGTTGCTTTATGAAGCAGTATTGAGGAGCTCCATTTTCTGGATTTTCATCGAAGCATTAGAAGTTCCACATGGACCTGATACTTAGGCCAGTGCCATGGTAAAATTTATTCCAGTCTCCTGGTTTTTCTTTTTGACAAATAGTACTGTTATTTATTATGCTAATTCACTCTTGGAGCTCTTTAGAATTTCTTTATTTTGGAGCATATCTCATTGCTATGAAGTGATTGAGGGAATTCTTTGTATCACATGGTTTTCTATGACTCAGCCTTCCAGCTGCCCTCCTTCCTGATCTGAAAGGAAATTCATAAGAATCGGTACGTTGTGATGTCTTTCTTCTGGTTTTAGTTAAGATTCAGGAAGCCAGGGTAGCTATAAACTGCTGGTCTGATAAAGGCCTTCAGAGTGAATGGCAGGACATTTGTGTATACCCAGATACAAAATATCATCCCTCAGATATGACAAATGTAAGAACTCACATTTCAACCAGATAATTTCACCCAACAGTTTTTTATTTGAAAGTAATTTCTTTTCCATTAAATTGAATTAAAATGGTAAAAGGAAGGAAGGATACAGATACTTCCTATAGAACTTTTTTTTCTAATAGCTATACAATGACCTTGCTGGATGCTCTCCAAATCCAATGGATGGGATATCATTGACCTTATTATAAGGTCTCATGTGGCCTGCATACAAAGCCTTATTTAAACAGTCTTTTACTTTGCAGTAATGTATAAGAAAAAGAATGATTAGCCACACAGCTGGCAATTATGGCTGTGAACTTCAGACTGTACGGGTCAGTTTAAAAAAAATAACAACTCTGGCCACTGTATTTGGGTAACTATACACACATACACAAGAATGTGTGTTTAATTTACATAATTAAAAAATAACCACTGAAGCTTTACTACAGATTCTCTGTCTGTGTATGAACTAGGAATAATAAAGGAATAGGCGGATGAGTAGATAAAATTGCAGATATTGGTTGGAAGCATGTAAGTGCTAATTTGCTAACTCTGCCATTTATTTTATAGGTGATATCAAAGCCCATTTAATAAGTGCAATAAACATAAACTTTGGTGCTTATAATGCTATTCATTAGATTAATACCCAATAGTATTTTCTTTAAAATGCTGTTTAGAGTGGAATAAATGACCAAAGTATATTTCTCAGATTCACATCCATATACTCCAACTCAGCTTGAAATGCTGAAAGCAATTACAGAGCTAAAATCAATATATTTTTTATTCATTGCATATGTACCAAAACCATTTTTATCATAAAAGGAAGAAAATCAACTCTAATATGAATGCTGGATCACTTTAGTGAGGGAAAAACATCTACCCGATCTTTCTCTTAAATTAGAAGTATCAGGAATTAAATGTTCTGCATGAAAAATAGATTCTGGACCACTAAACATCTTCAATGTTTTGGATCCTGGTAAAGTCATATGACATTTTGAGAACATATTGTGGATACACTCATGAAGTGGCTGGCATGAAAGGATGCCTACCCATTGATGAAATGGTGGTCATGGTGGGATAAAATGACTCATGGAGAGGATGGATCAATAAAAAGGAAGAAGGTAAACAATTGCAAACTATCTTTCTCTCAAACTCCCTTTCCAGCATCCAGAAATCTGGCCTGCTGCTGCTCTTAGGGTATGCATGGATTTAAAGGATTTGTGTAGATAAACTCTAAGGTACCTAACTAGGAAGAACTATGCCTATATGGCCAAGCGTACAGCATTGACATAGACGAGAGAATTGAGAGAGAGAGTTGCTATGTTTATTATAGATGCCCACTTTATTGTAAGGAATTGCTTCAGTGGTGAAATCCAAATATTTTTACTACTGGTTCTGTGGGCTTGGCTTGGTGGGCATGGTGTGGCTTGGTGGGTGTGACAGTGTAAAATCTCCATTCCCACCCCACTCCAGGGGAAGGTTACTGCAAAATCCCCATTCCCTCCCCACTCTGGGGTCAGCCAGAAGTGGTATTTGCCGGTTCTCTGAACTACTCAAAATTTCTGCTACCGGTTCTCCAGAACCTGTCAGAACCTGCTGGATTTCACCCCTGAATTGCTTCCATTAGGGGCAAGCAATGACAGCTGGCTAGCCAGAGTTGTGGTTGGTGCAGTGATCATTCATATGTTTAACAACATTTACTACCTTTATGATCAATTTTTGACTAACCCAGGACTATTCCATTTTCTGTAGTATCTGATATCTCCATGACAGCTATTTTTTTTAGAAGGATCTTGACACTGAGTTCACAGCAGGTTGTAATTTAGGGCTCTTTATTACACAATTGGATTACTGTAATTGAAGTGGTTCCTACCCTTATGTCATTCAGGAAACTATTGAAAACCTGGTTGTTCTGCCAAGACTTGGGACAGGGTGATATCTCAGAAAAAATGTCTCAGGAATATAACTAGTTCAACAGTAGCACTGATTACCTTAACATTTGATGGATTCAGATAGAGACTGGACAATTGCCTATCATGCATACTTTTTTGGATTCCTGCATGAGCATAGGGTTGAATCTGATGGCCAGAATTGCTCCTTTCAAATCTACTGTTCTTTCCTGCAAAATTTGTTTATGACATGTTTTTCTGGTAGTTGAGGCTAGTGATTTTGTCAAGTCCTTGGTATAACTGAGGAATGGTGAAATATTACAGGCCATCATATGAGTGTTTCTGATAAAATGGAACATTGTTTGCCACTTAGTTCTGAGCAATGAATTAGACTGATGACATTTCTGAGATGGACTAAAAATATGACAGACTGCATATTTCTGCGAACAATGTGGTAGCGAGGGCAATACAAAGGTTATTTTGCTATCTTCGTTGTATACTCCTATAATTGGCAAAGTTCCTTTAACTAACGGAGAGTATAGTATCATCTTTCCCAATATCACTGAAGCCTGCTATAACAAATTTTCAGATCACTAAGAAAATGCCATTTTGGTATAATAGTAACTGTTATTGCTGTAATAGTATCCAGTGCCATAGTTGTCAAGTTTGTGGGATCCATTTCAACCTTTTCATCTTGGTGGTAGGGTTCATTTCTACTGCCTGTTCTGATAATCTTACCCATCATAGCTAATTTGAGATAGCCAAAAGAGATGTTATCTTTTAAAACTGGAAGTAGAAATTATAGGTAGCCCTTCAACTTCCAGCCACAATTGTGACCGGGCTTATTATTGTAAAATAGTATGGCTGAAAAGTGAGATATCATGAGATGGCACAGACTTCACTAGTTGATAATTGTGGGTTATTAAGTGAATACCCACCCCACACCAAGCCATTCCTCCCAGCCCAAGTGAGATAAGGGACTGTCTCCACCTCTATTCACACATTTACTCCCCCCCCACATTTATGCCTTTTGGCCACCTTACACCTTGCTTTGTGGCTCTTGGGCTGCTTGCCATGCCCTGGGAAGCCTCAGCTACCCAGCCTGCCCAAGTAAGTCCCAACAAGCATTTGTCCACCCATCTACCTTTTCTCCCAGTTCCCCACATCAACTTTTTTTGCCTTTTGTACCCAGTCACCATGAGTGAAGCAAAAGTGACTCGCTCTCTTTGTGGACCCAGTTTCTCCAGTATTGAACAGAAAATGTTGAACATTTTCTACATGTTCAACATTGTACAACATTGCATGTTCTTTATAAAGTTGCACTTTTTTTCTGTCATAAAATTATGCTGATTTGTAAAGACTTTTCAAAGAGAATGCATGGGCTTGGAATATTCCTAAGTAACATTTTTCTCTGTAAAATATATTAATTAATAAAATATACTGTATTTGGCCTATGGGGGTCTGATTTTTGGTACACCCTGGTGTGCATGTATGAGTGTGTGTATGTATTCCATTATTTAGGTACAGCTAGGAAACCTGGATATTGATTTAATTGTGTCCTGAAAAAAATATGGGAATGGTCCCATAATTGCATCATAATTCTTTTCTATTTTTTTGATTAGACATAAGTAGAAACCCAGCTGTATATGTATGAGTTCTAGACATTTCCATTTAACTTGCGGAAGTATCATAGGTGAATGAGGAGACAGGCCTATTGAAGGATTGAAGACAGAGCAAAAACGTAGTTCAGGAACGGAGCACCAAATCTATTCAAACTGAAGCTGACACTTCTAGCTATAGGCAAAATAAAATGTTCTATGTTCTGAAGATAAAGCAATACTGAAGATGTTGATCTTTTTCTTTAAAAAATGCAAAAATAATTGTTAGGTCACATCTTTTTATTCTAACAATCTTATTATTTTTATGTCTATAGAGAGTGCAGAATTCAGGGCATTTCTGTGCCAACAAAACTATAATGAATAGGTTCTTAGAAATCCCCGCCTCTCTGGCTGCCAGGGGATAAGAGGGGGAAAAGGCTTGTGTCTGACTTAATAATTACCAGCCAAAAATGAAGATGAAGTGGTCGTCAGCAAAATTAGTACCCTGACAAAGGACATTTTTGGCAAGATTCTTGGGCTGAGGGTGAGAAAACAAATCACAAAATTTCAAATTTGGGATTAATAGCAGCTTTGATATCTGACTTCTCATTTAAGCACATGGAGTTGGTATGCATACCATGAAACTGGCAAAAGACATCTTTCCTAGAGGAGGAATACTCAGCTTTTTAGAGCAACACACAATAAATTCTGTAGGATAAGGAATAGCAATATCACAGAATTTTAATCTTGGAAGCCGTCTTTCCGAGTTGTTGTTTTTTTGCTCAGAGTCAGTTCTATAATACAAGATTCAAGCTCTGGTGGCTCAGCAGACTAAAGCAGTTATTAACTGTTATTAACATCAGCTGCCTGCAATTACTGCAAGCTCAAATCCCACCAGGCTCAAGGTTGACTCAGCCTTCCATCCTTTCTAAGGTAGGTAAAATGAGGACCCAGTTTATGGGGCAATAAGCTGACTTTGTATAAAATATACAAAAGTATGAAGGCTATTGCTTAATGCATTGTAAGCCACCCTGAGTCTCCGGAGAAGAGCGGCATATAAATCAAATTTTAAAATAAATAAATAAATAAATAAAAAACACAAGGTAATGTGTTCACAGGGGGCAGGAAGGAATCATGATATTGCATAAAATATATGAGTTACATATACAAGTTATGTGATGATGTCATGACATAGGTTGACAATCCATTCAACACTCCTCCCACCAAAGGAAAACTCACCAATCTTCTTCTTCTTTTTTTTAAGTGTGTGCTTTCCCTTCTCTAGAAGTCAATCTTGCTCTCCTGGGAACTGCCAGGAAAAATGCCTGCAGTTGTCTTGGCAAGACTTCAGAAGTAGTTTGCCATTGCCTCCTTTGGAGGGCTGAGAGAGTATGACTGGTCCAAGGACATCCAGTTGGCTTTGTGCTTAAAGTCCGGAGTAAACTTCTCCATGCTGCACATCAGAGAACATATGTGTCTGTTGTTCAGAGATGGCTACATATCTACTGCATTTATATATCTGCGAATGTTCATTCTGACTAGGGGACACTTGAACAGCAAAGCACAGAACAGGAAGTTGTATCAACCAATCAGGATGCACAGCTCTGGACAATGTGCAGTTGGGATTTGGGAGGTGTTTGGATTAGCCCTTCTGTGCCCATATGCAGCCTATGCTTATCCATCGACCCCTTCGCAGCATACTGTAGGTAGGCAGCGACACCTATGCACAGTTGCGGACAACTCTAAATCAAGCTTAAGTTATGACTAGAACTCCAGGTCTCCCAGTTTCTAGCTTGATGCCTTAACCTCTACATCAAAGTCATTAAAAAAAAAACCCAGCTACTTTGTTAAAAAGATGTGCATCATGGGGGCAAATAGACAACATGATTTGCCTTTACAAAGCATTCTGTATGATCTTAAATTGCTTTAGGATTGTCCCAGGAAGAAGTTGCCGTCAACTTCCACTAGGGTAACAGAATAACAGCGTTGGAAGGTACTTTGGAGGCCTTCTAGTCCAACCCCCTGCTCAGGCAGGAAGAAAAGTAAGACTGAAAAGTGCTTTGTTTTGCTTCCTTCTTAGAAAAAGAAACTTGAAAAAGCATCTTAGAAGGTCTGCTTTGTTCAAACCTTTAGCACGTTTACATATTTCTCCCAAGATTTGCAAGACCCAATTTTCTGTGTGCAAGAATGGAGACACATTTACGTATGTGAACTCCCATTTTCAAGACACAAGGTACCAATAAAAATTAATAAACCCTTGGTATTGGCATTTTTAACTTTTCTTTCCACCACCAATCTAGAAGCAATCAACAAAAAGAAAGCACAAAAAATGAGGTATGCCGTAAGTCCCATCATATTGCTTTTTGTGGGTCTAGATAGAAATTCAATGCCCCAAGGGCTACATTCCAGACATCAGAACTACTAGTTTTTGTAATGAGACCTTTATTTTGCAAATATCAATATGCATAGTTGCTTAGGTCTTTACAACATGTTATATATAAAACACTATCGCATCTGTTCTTTTTTGCTTTGAATTGCCTGTATGGCAGTTCACCTGGCTATCTCAAAGTGTATCTCCTTTATTTTATTAGACTGAGCATTATGACTGCATGGTATATTGAATAGTGGCCCACTCTCCCTGACCTTATGTAGTAACACAGTTTTCCAGTCCTGCAATAAATCAACAAAATAAAGGAAATAGAGTTTTCTTTTAAGCTGTGCAAACTACCTTTCTGATGCGGGTACAGCAAATTTTCTCTCTAACTGTCGCTATAGTGTTTGCAGATGTATTTGTCCATTTTAGCTTAAGATTTTATGATATGGTGAATAATATATTGTTATAGGTTGTGAAGAAAGGTAACCCTGAAAGCCAGTCTATAAACTGAAATAAATAACATTCAAAGTGAAGAGGGGCAGAAACCATGGAGAATCTAGCAAAGAATTGCAGTCCCAATAACTTTTGGAATAATGGTGTTCACGTATTATTGGCACACAAGTCATTTCATTGATCATGTCACTTTTTAAAAAATTGCAGCCACCACTGTTGGTCGATGGAATAAATTGTGATGTGGAAATGTTTAGAATAAATGCAACAGTGGACCTAGATACTCCCTTCAATGGCTAAAATAATCTTTTAATGTTTCAGTGACTTGGCATGGTTACACAGAAATAAACCCTATTGAACTCCATGGGAATTATTTCCAATTAAATATTATTGAAATCACACTACACAAGGCTCAGAAGTACAAACACTGGTGAGGTACTACTACTCAGCAACCTGAGGAGCATTTCTCTCCCCACAACTGCCCCCAGAATATGGATTCTAAGGAATTGTACCACAGAACCTGCTGGAAATATATTTGGGGATTTTGCTGCAACAGATCCATGCTTGGAAAAAAAAAAGTTTGCAGTTATGAGCAGAAAAACTGAAGGAAGACATCTGATGTTTAAAGAGTACTAGACAATCTATGATCCATTGGATCATCCTTTGAGAGAAAGGTAGTGCAGTCTGGTGTGACCAGAATGATCATATAATTTCCCCACCCAATTCTTATATTTTCCTCATCCTTACCACTCCCCAATGATGTTTGGTATCATCTCTGGACCGTGTCTTCCTCCTCTCTCTTTCCATGCAAGATAATTTGGCTGTCCATGTTTTTTTTTTTAATGGGATGATGAGAATGTCAATGCTGGACATTCCCATCATCAACTCAGCAGAGTATCTTTATCATGTGACCGCAGGGATGCTTCATCCGCCAGAAATTCAGGAATAAAATTGGTCTGAACATGATTGAAATTTCAGTTTCACAAGAATAATGGATCCTGGATTGCATTTTCATTCTTTGAATTATCAGATTTGATTTACCTCAATTCAAAAATTGTTCTGGCATAATGCACCGTGTGGGTTAATTAAAGGGTAGAGAAAGACAAGAGTAATGGATCCAAGAGTAACCCAAAAGTGCTTTTTTCAGGAGGCAAGTGGATTTTCTTTTTCCTTTCTTCTTTGAAGATGTTTAGCTTCTCATCCAAGAAGCTTCTTCAGTTCTTGACTGAATGGTGGGGAATGGAAGGATTTATAGTCCTTGCAGACAGCTGGTCATTTGCATTCTTTTAGAGAGTCGTTGAGGTCACTTGAGGTTTATCTGTGTCCTCAGAGTCACCTGAATAGTGCAAATGGCTGCGGAGCCTTCTTGGCTGCAGGATGTTTTCTGCCCTGTGTACCTTCAGTGTTGAAGACAGGCGCAGGCTGTTGGGGATGAGTCTGTGTTGTCTGTATCTTTGGGACCACCTTTGGGACAACCATGATCCGGATGATTGAAAATCTCTATAGACTTTTAGCTATGCACTTTGGGATGAACACCCTTCGAATGTTGTGGGAGTATGAACGCATTTCCAAAAAAACCTACAGACTACAGGAACCATTTGCACTTAAGTTTGAGATGCAGACAACACAGATTCATCCCCAACAGCCTGTGCCTGACTTCAACAAGGGACACAGGGCAGAAAACATTCTGCAGCCAAAAAGGCTCCACAGCCGTTTGCACTATTCAGGTGATCCTGGGCACACAAATAAACCTCCAAGTGGCTTCAACGACTCTCTAAAGCAGTGTTTCTCAACCTTGGTAGCTTGAAGATGGGTAGACTTCAACTCCCAGAATCCCCCAGCCAGCAGCGCTGGCTGGGGGATTCTGGGAGTTGAAGTCCACCCATCTTCAAGCTTCCAAGGTTGAGAAACACTGCTCTAAAGGAATAAAAATGACCAGCTGTCTGCAAGAAATATAAATCCTTCTATTCCTCACCATCCAGTCAGAGCTGAAGAAGCTTCTTGGATGAGAAGCGAAACATCTTCAAAGAAGAAAGACAAAACAAGAAAGTCCAGTTGCCTCCTAAAAAGGCACCTCTGAGACAACCATGATCTGGATAACTGAGAATCTCCATAGACTGGATCCTGGATTGTATTTGCATTCTTTAAATTTTCAGATTTGATTTACCTCAATTCAAGAATTGTTCTGGTATAATGTACTGTTTGAGTTAACTAAAGGGTAGAGAAAGAGCCAAGAAAGTTTAGGAGTATATATATTAAGTACTTAGGACTTTTTAAGTATTTTAAAGAGGACACTATAGTTTCTAGAAAATATGTGAACCGTCTTTTAGACCTGAGCTGGCAAATATTCTTACAAATTTTAATTAAACATTGGAACATAATGTAGCTCCAATCTGTCCCAAAAGCAAACCAATAAAATAGAGTGGCTATATCCTTATCTATTAATTCCTTGTAAGGCACCATATTGCCCTGAAGAGAGGGTATAAGGAGCAAATTAAACTTGATCTCAAGAAAACAGGCAGAGGGGAAAGAAGTATAAAAAGATGATGGGATCAGCAAAGTATAGGCAAATGCAGCCAGAGTATTTACCCTTCTAAAGTAACATAATTTTTACTGCATGCCCTTGGTTAAGTCTCTTGTCTTTTACAACTTGGAAACCTGAGAACAGGGAGAATTTAACTATTATTTTTGTAACATATTTTGTCTTAGCTTAAAAAAACAGAACTGCTTAAATTCGGATAACCACTTGATGGCAGCAAAGTGATACATTTGTCGCCACCTGTTTGCCACCGCCATGGCCTGTTTGCTGCTGTCACGGCCCATTCAGTGTGGCCCGCCACGGCCTGTTCGCCACCATCCATTCGCCACCACCCATTTACTGCTGCCGCGGCCCATTCACTACACCCCATTCACTGCCGCTGATCCCTGCTGCCTGGAACCGGCCGAAAATGTGACAGGTGAAGGCAAAAAATCGGGTGTACAGAGGCCAAAAATGTGACATGTGGAGACTGAAAACAGCCAAAGGGTGGGGGTCAGTGGGTGGGCGGGGCTTCAGCAACATTCGGTATAAGACACACCACAATTTTCACCCACTTTTAGGGGGGAGTGCATTTTATACTCCGAAAAGTACAGTAATCTGATTTGGATCTGGTTAGTACTTGAATGAGAAAACATCAGTAAATCCCAGCCTATATAGTAGACTTGGAAGTGTAAAAAAAAATCTGAAAAAACACAAAAATAAGCCACTTATATATAATTTTCAAGGAAATGGTGTGGGTTTGGGCTTAATTTAAGGGAGACTTACCTTAATTTAATATTGAATTTATTCTGTGCTAATTAAATTGTGTGCCATTCAGTGGGATCATTTTTTTTTTTTTGGTAGAAAATGCAGCATTTAAATATTTTATAACTAAATAAACAACACCTTTATGATCAATCAGATATTCTCTTTGCACTAAATTAGATGTTCTCTCTACCTTTGGAAAAAATCCTCCTGTGCAGATTAGCCCAAACATGACCTTGTACATTTACAGAAATGGAATTACACAGATGACTTTTGGGGGCTAGATGTAAGGTCAGATAAAGTCTAATAATTGGATTAGTATTAGGCATCCCAAGCCCCTGAGCCAAATTGGACTATGGTTGCAACTAATGTGCCTCTGATATATTCATAAATGTTTATTTTTTTTTTATATCACATGTTTGTGGGGTTCTTTTACAAAGGCTGATATAGCTTTGGTCTGGTGGTGAAGGGATCCTTCATGCCTTCGAGCCACTCTTTGACTGCAGTTTGACCTGGATAAGTGCCTGCAGTTTTCTTGGCAAGATTTGTGAAAGTAATTTGCCATTGCTTCTTCATAGGTTAAGAGAGAAAGAATGACTGGTCCAAGGTAACCCAAATGGCTTTGTGCCTAAAACAGAAGTAGAACTCATGGTGTTCCAGTTTCTAGCCCATCACCTTTAATTATTATATCAAACTGGTTCTCTTTCATTCATTAAAGATGTCAAATTTATCTATGTAATAGATAGGCAAATTACTGTAGCTAGCCTAGAGCTGTGCATATTGGTTTGCCCTTCTTTTTGTATACATGCCTGGATATCAATTGTTGAATAAGACAATAATCAATACCTTTGCAAATATAATAAATGGGCATTACATTCAGATGCTGCCTCGAACAGGCAGATATTGTAGGAAGGCTCCATGCTATCCCATGGAGCCTTCCTACAATGTCTGCCTGTTCAAGGCAGCATCTGAATGTAATGCCCATTTATTAAAGGGCTTGTGTCCTCTTTCATTTACTATCTGCACCCATCTATTTGTTGAGAGGAAATCTATACACATCATTGGTGGGTTGCCCCCGGTTCGGACCGGTTCACAAGAACCGGTAGTAAAACCGGCGGGAGGCTCCGCCTACTGATCCGGATGTCATCATAAGTGATGTGCACATGTGTAGAAAAGTGCGCGCAGGCATGATGCGAACCAGTAGTAAAGATTAAGTAGAACCCACCCTGATACACATCCATGCACACATAGGGGAATGGTGGGTAAAACATTTATAAAACAGTAATTTTTGATTTACAGAATTAAGAGGAAGACTTAAACTAAAATTAGAAAAATCAATAAAGTAATATAATGTAATATATTTTCTTCATCTGATCCCGCTGTAATCTCTTGAGTTTCATTTTGCTTTGTTCCATGTTTGCAATAAACCGCAACGTACAAACCATCAATCTGGGATCAGCAAGCATTCCCTCTCTATTATCTGTAAGCTGCCATTTATTTAGATTTCTTCTAGCAGCTCCCTCCCTCAGAAACAAATGGCCTGTTTTGTTAAGTCAGGGCCATGGACGTTTCCTTCAACTTATCACAGTGAGAACTGCTCTTGGGCTGTTTTCTAAGAAAACTAACATAAGCTCCTTATCAGAAAATATTACGTTTCCCCCAAAAGGTAAAATGTTCTGTCAGTTTGTTCAGGCCATGTGAAATTCTTCTTTACTGTGACAGGTCACCACATAGGAACTGATGGCACACAATGGCTGCTTCAAATGAAATCTAGTGCCCTCAGCTATTGATGACTGCAGAAACAGACAATCATTTCTGTCACTGCTCTGATGTGCCTTGCAAATCTCTCTCCAATCTCCTCCTCCTCCTTATTATGGATATGTCAACAGCCCTTATGAACAGAGGCATTAAGTTCTAGTTGGCACAATTAAAGGCCTTTAAAGTAGGATGGGCAAACATTATTATTAATATTACATAATGAAATGGAAACAATTATAACTACACTATGTCACTACCAGCAACAATAATAAATTACAATGTTAACTATACAATTAAAAAAAATCCTACTATCATGTTTTTTTTTAAAAAAAACCTAAATGTAGGGAGTAAGCTAATAAAAAGATCCATATAATATCAGTTTGTATTATTGTGGAATTAATTCAGTCCTTAAGCTTATCATTAAATTTAATCCACAGAGAAATACTTTTCAAAAACAGATAAGAGACTCAAATCCATTCCCTAATATCCATTCCCTAATATCAGGAGTATAACTTTCTCTCCATTTATGTAAGATTATCCTTTTTTTTGCTGAGCCTCAGGCTCAGAAGATTGGAAGCTTTTCATAAAATGACAAATTCCCTAGTTTGGCACCAATTTAACGTTATGTTTCCATCTTTTACTCTTTTTTTTTTCAAATTTTTATTTATATGCTATGATTTGAAACCAAGATGGAACTATGGCTGGACAAGACCAAATCATAGGAGTTAAAGAGGGCTGAAATGTCTTATAATGCTAGCATTAAAAAACGACTGCCTACCTTTGAAAAATATTCTTTTAAGGAGGTATATAAAATAATATTTCCTGACATTTATTTCCCTAAATCATGGGAAGTACGTTTTACTTATTTAAATAACTAGACCCCCTAGTTTTCAAAGATCAGATATTCCAGCTGTTATTTGCATAGTTCATTTATATACCTAATTCTAGTCTTCATTCAGAGGTGGGTTTCAGGAGGTTGTGTCCAGTTCTGGAGAACCGGTAGTAAAAATTCTGACTGGCCACGCCCCCATCTATTCTCTGCCTCCCAAGTCCCAGCTGATCAGGAGGAAATGGGGATTTTGCAGTATCCTTCCCCTGGATTGTGGACAGAATGGAGATTTTACAGTATCCTTCCCCTGCCACACCCACCAAATCACGCACACCAAGTCACACCCACAGAACCAGTAGTAAAAAATTTTGAAACCCACCACTGCCTAGAATTGCATGCTTGGTTTTATTCTAGGCACTGCATTTTTTAAGGATTTTCAGCGTGCGGGTATTCTCGGTCTTCTAAAACACTTGGGTCATGCTGTTTTCTTTTGTCAATGCATGTTTCACCTATCTATAATATATTGCCAAACAGATGCAAGTAAATCATATTTAAAAGATAATCTCTCCAAATCTCTAAAAGAACTATTATATTACAGCCAAGATGGTTGGCATATAACTCTAACAAGTAAATAAATAATTCAGCTGATTTAAAGTGTTTATCCTGGCTAGGCGTGCCAGTAAAATATATTTCCTATTACAATATCCAAATGTGGATTGTTCTATAACCTCGTTTTTTTCATTGACACAAAATGTAACAACTTACCTAGTAATGTTCAAATATGTCTAACAGCTTTCAGGCCTGGAAAGAAAGATGTAAAATGTGCTGCTGTCCATGGCTGGAGACTGAAATGTCAATGTTGGAAAAATCAAAGAGGAAAATTAGAAAATGTTTTAGGAAACAAAAAAAAAAGAGTTAATTTTTGTTAATCCAATGGTTTTTTTTCATTGCTAACAGTCTTTAAACATCCCAAATCACACATATACAGTATACCTGGGCATCACTCGATGCAGTACAGGGAAGTCTAATTGATTATATTATTGGCATAAGGAATTGAAAGAGCTCAGTTATAACAGCAAAGACATGGCCAGGGATTGACTGTGGAACTGATCATGAATTTTTCATAAGTGAGTTCCAGGTTGAGCTAAAATGGAAGAAGAAAACCAACCAATTTCATTAACACGATACGGAATCTATATCCACCCTTTTCAAGGAAAACAGAAGGAATGGCTTTAAAGTCCTACACCTCAGTGATTTGGAACCAGAAGAACCATGGAATGAAATAAAAGAAGCGGCTAACGATGCATTTTAAAAGAAACTGCAAAAATGTGAATGTGAAGAAACAGAAGAAAGCAAACTGAATGTCAAAAACTGCCAAAGCCAAGAATGAGAAAAATCAAAAGAATTTAACAAAAAGTTTCAGAGAGCTGTTAGAGGAGACAAGAAACATTATTACAACAATGTCTGCAAACACACTGAAGATGGAAAGAGACATGGACAACAAGAAAAAGCTTCCAAAAATCTCTGAATTCGGAAGAAGGTTCCAACTTAAATTGGTATCCTAAAGAACACCAATGAACAGATAGTAACTGATTCAAGCAAGATCAACAAACAATGGATAACTATACTGAAATACTCTACAGTAGAGATATCAACATCCAAGACATTTCCTATTTAACAAGAATCTCTAGTTCTAGAAAATGTTAGACCAGTATTACCAAATTAGAAAGCTACAGGAATTGATGCAATAACTACAGAAATATGGCAAACAGCAGAAAACCCAGTAAAGGATCTATTCAAACAACACAAGCAAATCTAGGGAATCACAGTGGCCATTGTACAATATCCCCAATTTCACATGCAAACAAAATAATCTTAGGTTCATCCAACACACATTAGAGCCCTATATGGAAAGGGAGATGCCAAATATTCAGCCTGGCTTTTCCAAAAGCCTATGAGACATTTATTGCTGAAGATGCTGGATAATTGAGCAAGCCAAAGAGTCCAAAAAAGACGTCAACATATGCTTCATTGATTATTGGAAAGCTTTTTATTGTGTTGATCATGCCAAGCGATGGACTGTGCTCAGAAAAATGGAAATCCCAGAATATCCCTTTGGATTCACAGTACAGACAGAAGATAGCAAAACAGATTGGTCCAGGTTGACAAAAGAATGGGACAAGGCTGCATATTTTCTCCATATTTATTCAACCTGTTTGCTGAATATTTATTAAGGGAAGCTGGATTGGAAGATGGACATGTTTTTAAAATTGGAGTAAGATACTTCAATAACGATAAAGTTATGCCGATGATGAAATATAAAGAATCTGCAAAGTCTGCTACTGGAGCATAATATAATGAAAATTTGAGAGTAGAATTATATACAGTACAATGCAATGCAATGCAATTCTTTATTGGCCAAGTGTGATTGGACACACAAGGAATTTGTCTTGGTGCATATGCTCTCAGTGTACATAAAAGAAAAGATACATTCGTCAAGAATCATAAGGTACAACACTTAATGATAGTCATAGGATACAAATAAGCAATCAAATCATACTAGGAAACAATCAATATTGTTGATATTGGTAAGGATACAGCAACAAGTTACAGTCATACAGTCATAAGTGGGAGGAGATGGGTGATAGGAACGATGAGAAGATTAATAGTAATAGTAATGCAGACTTAGTGATATAAATATATATCATATATATAAAAATATAAAAAAGACCAAACGTCTTTGACAACAGCTACAGCCACCAGCCTTAGAATTGATAATGAAGATATCAAAATGGTAAACAGATTCTAATTTTTAGCATCAACTATCAGCCATAATGGAACAGTAGTCAAGAAATGTACCACAGAAAATAGAGGCTTCTTTGTCTCTATTTTGCTTTAAGCAACCTGTTAATAACCTCTTTTAGTTAGACATGCTGGAGGCCATGGTATTTTTGTAGCTCCTTTCATCTCAAAACTACCCAATTCTGGTTTTGCTTTTAATATGTAATAGTAATATTTAATAAAATTCTGCTTTCCAAGAAACCTGGAAACTTATATAAGAAAGCTGGAGATGGAGCAGATGCAACAATAGATAACATAATTCCTTCCTTTCTAATTCTGAATTATTTTCCCCATATATTGTGGGGGGGGAAACATTTTCTTTTATAATATGTCTACTCAGTTCTGATTGTAATAAATGTGCACTTAATTAATGCATTAGACAATAAAGGGATTTATTCTCTTATTAGCTGCCATTATATACAAATTTAATAATGCAAATAAGGCTTCCTAAATGCTATAAGGAAGACATTACAAAAACAACTTCTGGTTGCTAATGAAGACTTTGATGCCGGTTATTGTTCTTAACATGAGAGCTGCAGACAGATTTCTCATAGTTAATGGAAGACACACTGGACATCACCCAGAGTTGTAGGCTATATCTCATAGGATACCATTTCAAATCTCAGTGGTAAGTAAAAATATTTCAAGAACATGAGTAATGCAGTTGTATGCATATTTACTTGCAAACAAATGTGTTCGTTAGAACTTACCTTCTAATAACAAAATAGGTATCCTTGTATCCTCCATATGTTTCAACAGCCCCAGCAATATAGCATGGCAAATGATTGTGGTAATGCGGTCTGAAGTATAGTATTTAAAATTATACCCAAGTTTTTAATTTGATTCTATAAATAGACTGTAATAACCTCTACACGAACAGGTTTTTCTCTGTAATAATATTTGGGGACATCCTATCAGGTTAAATCCAAATAGCATTCTCTGCTAAATTTCTCAAAACAGTCAAGAGTACTCTGATTTTGGTTCGATTAGCTTTTATAAGTTAACAGCTTTTATTTCTGTCCTTCATATATTGATTGTGTTGTAATGCTGTTCTGTCTTGTTAATGCCTTGTTTTATTTAGAATGTATTCTTTTCAGGAAGTTATTTTAACTTTCTCTCAATCTGGGAAACACTTACACAAAGGATGTGGCATACAAATAAGAATGAATACAATATTTCTGACATGCTTTCTGGGCCCATTTATTTCAAACTTTTGAAATTTTTCTAAGAGGTTAATTATTTTTTTGTATAGGCCACTTTGCAGGATTCCATTAAGGCCAAACAGCAGTTTATAAATCTTATTAAATTAGTAAACTGGTTAATTTTCTGTTGACAAGTGTGAATGTTGTGAAATTAATGGGCTTGCTTCATAACTGGGGAAGCCTTTGTAAGACTTGTTCAGGAAAAAAAAGTGGAAAGGGACAAGCTAAATAAATTATATCTGTCTGTCTATTATCTATTGTCTATCTCTATCTATCGATTATCTATCACCTATATCAGGGGTGTCAAACTGGCAGCCCACGGGCCAGATGCGTCATGTGCAGGCCCCGCCCACTTCAGCTCTGCAAAGGCAAAAAACATCGCAATATGTCACAATACATCACATGACATTATCAAGTTTGACACCAGGGATCTCTCTCTCTCTCCCTCTCTCTCTCTCTCTCTCTCTCTCATCTATCCATCCACCTATCTATCTATCTATCTATCTATCTATCTATCTATCTATCATCTATCTATCACAGGGGTGTCAAACTTGCATTGTCACAGCAGTGTCAAGTGACATATCAGGACTTTTCCTCCCTTTGCTAAACTGGGTGTGGGCGTGGCCAACGCATGATGCATCCGGCCTGCAGGCCCCAAATTTGACAGCCCTGATCTATCATTTATCTATCTCTATCTTACAACACAGCTACCAGAAATAATCTTTCATGAATATGGGCTATTTAAAACTAGTTTCAATAGCTGACCCCCACTAGTTTTTCTTATATGCATTTCCCAGTTGCTCTTCATAATTAGTTTGTAGTCTTAAGGCTACATAAACCATTGTCTCAAACATGTATTTTGTTTTTATTCACAAGCCCGAAGACAGAATAAACATATTGCTGTGATGCCAGTGGTATGATGCTAAAGAACGAAAATGAGGATGCCTTGTTGATATACCATGAAGAATGCAGATGATTTAGAAACATGTGATGTTCACTTTACTTAAGTATAACTCCTAAATCACACACTACATTTTTGGTAGTACATTTATCTGGTGCTGAAAGCCACACAGAATATGATCAATATGAAGGCAGTTAGATTTTAGCAAAATACAGAGTTTATTTTGCACTTAAGTGTGTAACACTTTCTCAATGATACTCACACATAGTTTGTCAGATTTTCAATCAGTGCAAAAATCCTGCCCTTGTTCTCTTTCCTGCTTTGGTTAGAGTTGATTGTCAGGGATTGAGATAGGAAATTCTTTGGCAATAATACATTTATTTAAGGTCATAAAATAACTTAGTTTCTAGGCCAGGGGAAACAGTTAAATGCAACTCACAAATCATCAATAAATAATGGTTTGGAAGTCCCTCAAGAACAAGAACTCCTCTGCTCTTGAAACTCATTTTAGTCCTGTCAAAATTCAGTAGTAAAATTAAATAGTCTGTCAATATCATTATTTGTAAATAGCAAGAAATAAAATAGGCCCTTTAAACATTAAACAGCCCAGCGATCCCGTATAGTATCTCCAGTCAACCCAAAATTTAATCCTACCCCATCGGTAGTTCGATCACCATGCCACTTGCCATTTCTAGGACTATAATATAATAAAGCCAAACCAAATACCACATGGTTGCAAAAATGTTGCCCACTCTTGCTGATCCACTATAGTACGTACTGCACTGTATCTAGCATTCATTCATAGAGCCATATATTTACTGAAAATGACAGAGAAAGACACAGAGAGAAATGCCTATTCACCTCTGTCACTCTGAAAGATGACATCTCTTGAAACTGTTCAGGAGAGACAGCACTTGGACTCCTACAGCCAAACAGCCAAATAAAGAATGTGAGAATGGCCATTACCGCAATATGCATGGTGTGTGTGTGTGTGTGTGTGTGTGTGTGTGTGTGTGTGTGTGTATGGGGGAGAAAGAATGGCTGGGCAGGTGGGGAGGGGAAAGCTTTCAAGACGGTTAAATTCATGAGGGCTACAGAGCTTCAAATTGAAATTATCTCTCTCTGCACTGATAAATAAACTAACTCTGCTGCCTAAATCATGACACTAACTATACGTTTCGATTTTTTTAAAGTAGTGATTAGGTGGATGCTCAGGGGAACCTGCTAGCCTTCCCAGAGATAACAGACTCAACTTAATATCAACTTAAAAAGAGACTTGAATTCTAACCAATCTCATGTAATGAATTGAAATTCTATAGCTTTCAGAGAAGGGAAAAGGGAAGAGGAGCAAGACAGGAAGGGGGGAAAACCCTGCGATGCAGCTCCATTCTCTAACTTGCTGTCAGGAAATATAATTTGTGTTCATGGTGATTCACCTAGCTCCCATGCAGCATGCAAATTTATTTCCCTAATAATCAGACCTGGAGATTGCCCGAGTGGATTAATAGCATCATTCCTTATGACCGCCAGAATATTATGCACCTATGACATGGAAAAATTGTGTTAGTTCTACAGAGAAAACGTAAGGATATTTGTCCTTGTAGACAATATAATAGAGCGGTGCATCATCAGATTACAATGTCATTTCAAAAACCTTGAATACAAATAATGTACAGTGGAGAGAAATATTGGGACAACCTTCTTTGATTCAGTTGCCTTAGATTCACTATTGTGGTTCTGTTGGTTGTTAATAATAATAATAATAATAATAATAATAATAATAATAATAATAATATCCCCCTACTTTTCCTTCATCTCTTTGTAATGCCACAAGCAAAAGGCAGAGACATTTTACATTAGGACAGTATCTCCAGGTTGCTCTTATTTTATTCCTGCAAGATGATTCTAAACAAAACATTCTCTTTGTGATCTCGTACATAGGTAACACAGTTTGCATACGATACTCCCGTATCTGTGTGCAAAGATCTAAAGTCATTTCTGTATGTGTGTGTATGGGATTGTCATTTCATGGGGAAACAGTGAGCCCCCGATCCAGAATTTTCTAAAAAAAAAAAAAAAAAAGGGAGCATTTTCTTGTTTTACTCTATCCGAAGAAAGCTGCCTCTGAGACAAGACCAAAAAAAAAAAAAAAATCATTATTATGCATTTGGGAGCAATGAGATTAGCTCCTATTGCTGCCCCTAAGGTGGAGCAGCAGGGAGAACCAATGAGATGATGCTAATGGGGAATGTTAATAGCATTCTCCAAGAAGAAGTTAGGATAATTAAACATGTACCGTCTCTTTAAAACCAAACGGCACACATTTTCTCCGGCTGGGTGTTTACAAGAATTCCAATTTCAGGTCACAGCCATTTCAAAGATTGCTTAAGAAAGAGATGGGAATAACTTATCTTATTCATGTATTCAAAGAACCTTATAAAATGTGCAAAACAGAACAGTTAAGGGCTAAAGCATGTGTCTTGCCTTGGCAGGCTTGCTTTATTGCATGGAGTTGCATACTCACCTAATATATGGAACATTTTTGAGCTAATATACCTTGTAGGAAATCAGCCCTTTAATGTGATGGATTTTATAGTATCTCATTAGGGGTGTGTTTATATAACCCAGTACTAAACACATTTTCAGATTCATGTCCCTTATTAAAATTGTGAGCCTCCGTTTGTTTTTTGTTTTTTATTTTTTGCTTTGCTTTGCTTTGTTTTATGCGTTGTTTTTGGATGCTACTACAAAGTCATTTTGCTATTAAGGAACCACATCCCAGAAGTTATTTCAGATACAGATTCCAACAAGAAGACATATATCCATTATCTTTCTTTACAGCATCAATTATACCCCAGAATAATTGCTTGCTCCACCTGTTTTCCTATTGGAGGAAGAGAGAGTCAGGCTGATTAAAATTCAAAGCACCTTCTCCCCACCCTCCTCTTTCTCCACTGCTTTTAGGAACATAAACAAGTATACAAATCTTCTCCATCCAGTATTTGTGTTTGCTTTTATCAAGCATCATTTTACTTTTTCTCTCAATCCAAAAATAAATCAAAAACATTTGTTTCTTCCTTGTCACTGGATGGTGACATAGGATTGCTAGAATAACATCCAGGGGTGAAATTGCAAGAAAAAGTCGATAAATTTAGCATTCAGAGAGGAGCATACAAATCACCACTCTGAATACCTCCACTGTCTATTTGTCTTGGAACTTCTTCAGGAAATCTCACATTAAAATATGGCTTGTATTGGTAAATGTCTGAGGACAATGCAGAAAGCTGGGGCTTTGTAAAGAGCTGAAGCCATGTAGGCTCTGTTCATGTGTGTGTTTGGCTATCTATTAATGAGCACTGTGGAGAGAGAGGGGGGATTAAAGGACTGACTGTGAAATTAAGGATTCGTGGCACAACCCAAAATCTTAGGCTGTGATCCTAAATACGCATACCATAGAATTAGACCATTTTAGTTTCATCCAGTTTTAGATTTTCCAGTGTTACAGCTTCTTGTTCTGCTTTCTTTTTTTTAATCAGTTGGCTGATAAAACAAACACCATCGGTGTAAATTTATGTATGCTTTTTAGAGACCATTCTGAGGCGGATTTCTCCTAGAATGTTGTTGTTTTTGCCTACAGCTCTGTTTCTGCAATGGGTTTTCACAAATATATGCAATTTCTATGCATTTCTTAAACTAAAGAACTGAAAATTTGTAAAAGTGTGCATATTAAATTATAACCATGTTTTGCTTCATAGTTGTATGAGAAATGCAAAATGCATTATTTACATTAAAATTTAAACTCAGCTACCCTCTGCCCTTTATCCACAAGTCTCTTTCACTTAAAAACAATGAAGGTTTAAGGTGTGTTGTTCACTCAACACATTAGAAATATTTGGGTGGGGGCAGAGAAATGTCCCAGATTCTGCCTTTCATAATTTAAGGAGAATTATTTCAATAGGGTAAAACTGGCATTCTAGTGTTTGTCTTCATGATTAAAACTAAACTTCAATTTTCAGCAGAGAAAAGAACAGAATTGTCCAGTAACAAATACTATTAATCAGGTGTAATGTATATCCACTTCTTTACTATTGCGTTAACACTACAATATTTCTCAATTTCACATTCTGTGGTAGATGTTTTTATAGCACAGAAGCAAATCAGGAAAGTTGCTTCTATATTTCCCCTCAAAATGTTTTTATTGGAATTGATTTTCAAGAAGAACAAAAATATCCCCTTTTCCCTCATCACGTATATTTTTTTCCCGGATTGCCCTTGGCACTCAATTCATTATTAAACATTAAAGTTGTGTCAATTACTTACTCCTGTACTTGATTATTATCCTGGTTACTCTGCCAGTTTCTTGAAATCAGGTCCTGCAATGAATCCATCTTGATGTTGGGAATATAATTATTCGTGCAAATTCCATTTTGTTTCTTGTTAACCATTGAAATTGCTTAATTATTTTAATCCACACAATGTCTAAATAAGCCACTGTCTTGATTTACCAATTATTTTTTAATCAACCGTAAGGCCTAAACTTCTTAGTGTCTTCTAGAAGACAACATGGTATAAGAGACGAAATTGATGATGCAGGAGAGAAAAAAGGAGAAATGATAGAAACAACAAGCTGCTTTTTAAAAAACAAGAGCAACATTTAGTCAAGAGATTCTAAAGAGATTCTTTAGTGTTAGAAGGATTCTTGGTACTTGCAGATCAGATATAGTTATTTTATATGCTTTTATTTTTGTTTTTTTTAAAACAAAAGTTTTTTTAAAAGAGGATTTGAAACATTTCTGCCCATTTATGGCTAATTTACTCTATGCATTTTGATCATCAACTCATGATCCAGGCAGTTGGCCACCAGTGACCGATTTTGCTAAGGTTAAGCAACGTATCTTTAAATTAGCAATAAACTAATATATCTTCATCAGAGCCCCGCTGAGTTTTCAGGTCTGTTTGTGAAATGATGTTAAATGCAGATATGGAGCGGGCATGCAGGGACCAATTCTTTTGACTCAAAAATAAAAAAGGTATAATGGGAAGATAGGTGGGCAGGGAGAGCTTATTTTAAGTCCATAGCTAATTAATGGGATAACATCTCCTAGAACAAAATTAAAAGGAGATCAACCTCCTTGCCTAGATTCTAGAGAAACTTTTCTGAGAACTTAATCTATCACAGAGAATATTCATTGGTTAGTAAATCTGAATTTAACAAAGGTCTCTCTTTCAAGGCATAATCTTCAAGTTTGATTTTTCTTTTCTTCTTCCATATCCTCTAGATTATACAAATATTTGCCTACTGCTTTGCAAATGAGATATATTCATCTATATTTCACATGAACTCTCTATGAATGAATTTAGAGTTTTCCCTATTCTAGCAAACTCAGAGCAGGTAACTATAGTTTAAATGCAACTGTAAAATATCTTGTTAAAATGCAATTAAAACCCAATTAAATAGCTACAGAGACAACATGTTCTGAAATCAAAAGCCCCTACCGGTTTAACCTTTGCTCCCCAAAACCAACCCAGAGATAAATATTACATTGCTCCCAAAAGCTGTTAAAATCCTAGTCTGGGTCCTCTTTCACCAGAATTTATGGCACCAACTTTCTTTCCTATGGATCCTAAGCCCCAACATTATTTGTCAGTATTGAAGTACAATAGAGTTAAATGTAATTCATATTTCATGTGAACTCATAACCCTGCTTTTCAACCAGATAACAATTTGTTGAGAATTAATACAGAATTCAGATATATAATAATGTTACAAGCAGGACCTACATTTGTTCAGTAGCATCCCTCAGTCAAAATAGACTAGAAGATGGTTGCAGTATCTCAGTTTTGTGCAAGTGTGCGGTGGTTACACACTTTCAAAAGAGATTCAGTTACACTCATTGACCACTATAATATCCATTTTGACCGCATTACACCCCCCCCCACACACACACACGTACTTGTCCTTGCTGCTTGTCCTTGCATATGTGAGTGAAGATTTCTGGCAGGCTCAGAGAAGATAATATTTTCCAGTCATTGTCTATGAAAACTAAAAATCAGTATTTTCTAGAAATTCCTGAAACCGAATCAAACAATTTACCAGTCGAACTTGTGACTTGCTGGGCCACCCTAACTAACTTCAGAGACTACAAAGTTAATTCAGGAACCTGCTCTAGTGATGAATTAGAATGGATGATGTATATCCTAGACCAGGGGTGTCAAACCCGCGCCATCACAGCGTCGTCACAAGACGCTAAACAGGGCCAGCATATGACGCATCCGGCCCATGAGCCGTAAGTTTGACATCCCTGCCCTAGATACAAAATGATCTTCAGGCAAAGAGAAAGGAAAAGAATATTGTCCTCTAGAATTGTTAGCCCTTTGGGGTAGTTCAGACAGGAAACCAAAACTATAAGTACTAATACTACAGTACTTTTATTGTAATTTACAGTAAAGAATCTTGCAACTCTGAAAGCACTTCCCCCCTTCCCCCTTCCCCTGCCTTTACTTATCATAAAACTAGGGAGGGTCCATTTTGAGATACTTACTCTACCACAACCATCCTGCCTGCAATTTCTTCTTTGGATTAAGATTTTGTTTATCAGACCATGGTCTAGGCTGCAGCTCTTATTCCTGTTTCTAAAGTTATTCTCACAGCCTTTTACAATAATCAGCAGAGGATATGGAGATTCTTGCTTGGCTTAATGTCCTTTTGCCAATGCAATCAAGAACTCTATTAGATCAAATTTCCCTTCTCTTTGCAATCGCTGTTTTACCTCAAATTTCATCCAAAGATTTGGAAGGTCTTCTAGGGGAGATTTGAAAAAGTGCAGGGAAGGATTTCAATTTGGATTAAGGCCTGAGGATCTGGTTTTTCTGGTTAAGTTAAAAGTGCATTTCACTTTGCACTTTTGCAAAGGTTTTCAGTAGTAGCCTTTAAAAAACAAACAAACTGAGGGCAGGATTTCAAGGCTGACCATAACTGTGTTCTGGCTCTGGTATAAAAAGCAGTTGTTTCCCACAAAACTAAATGGCCATGAAGTTCACCGGATCCATTCCTCTTCTTCTGCAAACAGTTAAAAGATTTGTGTTTTTAGCATGATTGTTTCCCTCCTGGAAATGCACAGTAGGTTGGAAATTAGATGCTTTAAGGAAGGATGTTTAGCTCTTATTGTCCTTGTTGTGCTAATCCATCAGCAGCTGAGGAGGGGCCAATAAATATATTGAGAACGCAAATGGGGAGGGAGATCCTTTGTTTTCATTCATCATGTTTTCAAGAAAATGCATACAATGAAATGTGTGAAAACAAAAATTTGGTCTCCAAACAATAGAAACCACATTAATGAACATTTACCCTTACCTAAGAAATGATGGGTTCAAGGGCCATCTACACAGTATATTTCCCCATAATTTGTTTGCCATTGTGCCTATGCTGTTGATTTGCTTGCTGGCAGTTCTGAAATATGCAAACCATTGGGAATTAAATACTTATTTAACAATGCTTGTCTGAATTAATGGTATAAAATATGGAGGTTTCTAAAAGCTATCATTCAGTCACACTTAGAGAAGTGACAGATAAAAATCAAGGTCTTTCAAGACATGTTGGGCAGGTGGTGGGAGGGAAGGAAAATGTATCTATTTTCATTTTTATCCATTTTGTGGCTATTTGAAATGGCAAAATGAATGTGATTGAATCCCATTTGGTAAATTAGGATTATGCTGTGATTTGTCATACTGGGATGGACACAATACCTGATGTAAATTCCCTTCATTCCTTTCTTTTCCTTTATTTTATATACAACTACTTCTCCAAGAAGTTATGTGCCACCTTAGATGAATTTACAAGTGGATTAAATTTATTCATAGACTGCAGGTTTATTTATACATATGACCCATAATACTCAAGAAATCTCTATGTAGTACTTCCAAATAATGGTTACAAGAAACAGAAACATAACCACTTATAAATATCCTAGACCATGGGGGCCAAATTTGCCATGCCACATTGCTGTCATGTAACATTTTGTGACATTTTTCCCCTTCATGGAGCTGCGGTGGTTGTGGCCTGCATGTGACACATTTGGCCCAGATGTGTTTCAGAGTATAAGACGCTCCAGACTATAAGACGCACCTACCTTTTTTGGGGAGGAAAATAAGAAAAATCTGCCTCTGCCTACCACCATCCATCCGGTATTCATCTGGCCCATTAGCCGTGGCCCATTCTCTGCCACCCGTTTGCTGCGGCCTGTTCATTGACGTAGCCCATTTGGCACGGCCCATTTGATGCAGCCTATTTGCTGTGGCCCATTTATCACCACGGCCTGTTCGCTGTGACCCATTCACCACCACCCATTTGCTGCTGCTGCTCATTAGCCACCACACATTCGCCACCATGGCCAGTTCCTCATGACCCGTTCTGCATGGCCCATTTGGCGTAGCCCATTGGACACAGTTTGTTCGGCGCAGCCCATTTGACACGGCCTGTTCAACACCGCCATAGCCCATTCAGCGCAGCCCGTTTGCCGCAGCCCATTTGCCATGGCCCATTTGCCACCACCATTGCCCATTTGGCGCAGCCCGTTAGATGTGGCCCATTTGGCGTGGCCCATTCACCACCGCCTATTCGGCACAGCCCGTTCAATGCAGCCCGTTTGCTGCCACCAATTCTCCATCGCCGTGGCCAGTTCTGGCATGGACCGCTTGCATTCAGCATGTCCCATTTGGTGCAGCCTGTCTGGCGTGGCCCATTTGGCATGTCCCGTTTGCTGCTGCAGCCCATTCACCACCACAGCCCATTCTGGAATAGCTGATCGGCACCTCACCAACCCCCCTCCCCCTGCCACAACATTTGCTGTATAAGCTGCACTAAAATTTTCATCCACTTTTAGGGGGAAGAAAAGTGTGTCTTATACTCCGAAAAATATGGTATATGGAAATTTTTAAAAAAAACTCATTTTCCAACCAATTTGCATACTTCTGACCAAATTTCATGTGCCTGACCTGAATGGATACCAGAATGAAACTATCATGTACAACAAAACTTTATCTGAATGAGATATCAGCATCCAGTGTTCTTCATTTCTCTGTCCTATATTTACTCGTTTCTCTTAACAACCTGGTCATCAGAATGGAACTTGTTTGCTAAATGAAGAGTGGGTGTATATTCTTTCAGGCCATGTAATGTTTCCCACCTCAAATACCTTGGGTTTGTTGCAAACTCCTTCTCTGTTTTTGCATAATGCAAACAAGGAATATTCTTTGCTTTATGATGCTTACTGTCAAACTCTGGGCTTGATCACACTCAAGGAAACAGATTAATTTTCTTCTTTCTATCTCTACAACAGGAGAAATGCATGGTGTTCCACTTTTATCTTTAAGAGCAGAGCTTTTCAATCTAGCAGTTGGAGCAACCTCAAACCATTCCATCGATCGACATTTCTTTCCCTTCTCTTCCCAGTTTTGGTGAGTTAGATCCGCCCAAGATAGACACAGTTTGGCAGCACAGCACCTTGGGATGTGTTACAGACCACCTGGTGGTCCCGTGGTGTAATAAAGGGAAGTGAAGGGGCACCTACTTGTCTTTAATGCAACTATGCGCTTAATATAAATAGAAATTTTAAAATGTAAAAATGAACAAGCAAGCAGAAAATGTTGATGTAGTTAAACAAAATACCTCTTCAATAAATTCAGGCATGTTGAGCTGAACATAGCCTATACCACACTGCAATTTATAGCAGACTAGAGGATAATGAAATGGGATAGACTTCTTTAAAATGCTTTGATTAAATGAGAAGCAAGTCGATGAAAGAAAATGCCTTGGGTTCTCCTCTTGAAGTTCGGTGTTCCGCAGAAAGCTCTCAAAACGATTAATTTTGCACATGTCACTCACAGGTTTAGACCAGGCAGATCTCTTAGGACAGTTTCTGAGACTTCTGACTGTGGAACCGGATGTTTTGATCCCTATTTGATGACAGAAGACCATGAAGGAAATTAAGGAAGTTAATTTTGGCACTTTTAGTTTTTGGCACTTTCCCAAATTTCAAATTTGTGGAATTTTTTTGATTTTTCACTTGAAAATTATAGAGGTAATAAACATTTCAGGAAAAACAGTCCAAATAAAGATATGAGTCGCAGCCACTGAGGAAGTTACAGGTTTCCTCAGCAATAAGGGAAACCCACAACTTTTTTTCCATAGCTGCAACTCATCTCTCACATTTTAAATCTCTTTAAATTGGTGGGCCTCTGATTTAGAGCAATACAGGCTCTGATATGCTTCCGCAAGAGGAAATGTGTAATATCACATGTAAAATGGGACTTCCTTAGTGTGAGTCGTGTGCAGGTTTTATTTAGCTTTGCTTCTGTGCTCAGATCCAGAATGGAAATTCTGGTATGGATCCATAAGTTTCATTTTTTTGCAGATGTGATGTATCTATAACCAGTCCCTAATTAGTCCATAAATATCCATAAGTATCGGTCAAGCATTTTTGTTGCCAAGAGAAAAGCAAATCATTACCATTTTTGAATACCAATAAAACCATAGATTTGATCAGCATCTTTGAGGGTGTAGTCCAACCCTCTCTTCAGTGCAGACTTAACTAGAACATCTTTGACAGATAACCATCTAGTCTCTTTTGAAAACTTCCACAATATCTAGGTCAACGTGTAGGAGTTAGTTGCTAAACTGTACTGTCCACTTTTGCCTAAAAAATAGGAATTAAGGTCAAGGAGGCCGTTAGACTGATGGTTGGCTTATGCCAATAAGCCTGGGACTATTTTTATTCCTCTCAGTAGAAGGAAGTATATATTAATTATACGATGTATTCAGTTCAAAGACAGAATTTTCATATCCTACTGTAGTTACATACTGGATCAAAGTATCCTCAAGAAAATAAATTGGAGTGTTTCTCAGCTTCTCCAAGAATATTGATACAGCGAAACAATCATTTAATGCTTTAATTAATGAAGCTAACTTTTTTTTTTAAAAAAAGTCTTTCTGTGTAATGTAAATGCATAGGATAATTTTAAAAAACTATAAGCAGAAATGGCAAAAATGACAAAGACAGAAAGATCAAATTACATGTAGGATAAAATTAAGTCACCATTTCAATGTTCATTTTAATTGGAGCTAAGATCATATGGCTCAGGACTCCTTTCATTTCTCATTCAAGCTCAGGTACAATATTATACACTACACAGAGAAAAAATATGATTCATGTTGTTGCAAAAAGCTTCCCATATACTTTAATGGGGGGGGGGGGGTCTCAGTTGTCAGTGCCTAATCAGGACAGGGTCTGAGGGTCATGGTAGATAGAACACCGAAAATGCCATTCTTTGTTCAGCTGCTGTCAAAAAAGGCAAATTCTGTGTTAGGTATTATTAGGAAAGTAAAATGGCCAATATAATAATGTCAATATACAAGCCTATGGTGCTCAGAATACTTTGTGCAGTTCTTAGCACAAAAAGAATATTGTAGAGCTGAATAAAGGTACAAAAAATGACAACTAAAATAATTACAAGGCTTCAGACCATCACTAAAAAGTAAGATACATAGCTTGGACTTTGAACATAGATCCAACAAGTAAAGAGAGATGTGTTCACAACATATAAAATCAGGCCTAGTGTGAACAATGTGGTTCAATATCCATTTTTCTCTCTCTTTCATAATACCAGAATTCAGGTACATCCATCTCAATTAAATGCAGGCAATCCTGATATAATACTTTTTAATCCAACCCACAGATCCTCAGGTATCAAAAGTAATGATGACCCTGAGTTTAGAAAGTTTCAGTAATGTATCAGACAAGTTAATGGAAGACCAAGCTCTCTGTCTTGATGAAAAGCATAGCATTATGTAACATTATATGCTACCTGTTAGGAGAGTGGTGCAGTGGCCTAGGGGTGGAGCTCTCGCCTCACAATCAGGAGGCTGTGAGTTTAATCCTAGGTAGCGGTAGCTATTTCTCTCTGGCGCAATGAGCAATTGTCTGCTGCAAACTCCGTGTAGGTATCAGGAAGGGCATCTGGCCAATAAATGCTTGAGCTCTAGTCCATTGCCCTGACTCCACCCTGATGCAAGGGATTACAGAGTCAATAAAAGAAAAAAAAAGTGTGTGTGTGTGTGTAGGTAATAGAGGAAAGGAAGTATGTGCCTCCCATTTGAGTCTGTATTATTTCCAAATACATGAGATTGATTACTTTTTGAAAGAGAAGGTCATAACAGATGAGGTTTTCACTTAATCCAAAACCATTGTAGATGATACCAAGCTACATGGATCAAACAACATCTAATGCCATCAACTATATGTTGGTTTAAAAAAGAGAGGCAATTATAGAAAATGTTCCATTGAATGTGGTCTCTTTAGTTTAAAGAACCATAAAATGGGTTTCCTTAAGGCATGCCAATAGTTGCCAATGAGTCAGGGTGCATATGTTGAGAGGATTCACTTAGTTACCCATCTGTCCATGGTCAAAGAATACATGGGGAATACATGGACAGTCCCACCATGCCTGAAAGCTCCACCTATGAACTTCTCTATTTCTGGTGCATAGCTGAAGTCATTCTATGTACCAGTGTAGAAATCTTCCATAAGAAAGCGGTCTTGTGGCCCATGGTTAGAGTGGTGACAATTTTGGGGAGCTGGACAAGGTTGTATTCTTATATTGCATGTGAGTACAAATTGTTATTATTATGGTTGGTCATGTAGTCAGCCAGATGTTTAGACTGGATTTTACATTTTTGTCCACCTATCGAGTCCTTCCCAGGGATCTGGGATAGACAGATGTTGTTTGATGGTGTTAAAGATATCATTGCAGGATGTAAGCAGTTCCAAGTAAAGCTGCCTTTTAGAAATTACAGATGGTGATTTTGGTCCTGTAAAGCCAGTGATAGTCAAGTAATACTCCAGTTGTTTTGGGATTTCACTCAAGGTGCCTGTTGCTACTGGTTCTATTTTTGCTTTCTTTAGCCACAATCGTTCTAGTCCTATTCGCAGGTCTTTAGATTTTGTGATTTTTCTCCAGTTCTTTCTCTTCTATGCTACATCTCCTAGTATTAACAATGTCCACTAGTCAAGACTCTTTTCTTTCTTATCAACAATTGTTAAGTCTGGGGTGTGGCAGATCCTTGTCTGTTTGATTTCTAAACTCCCAAAGCACATTTGTTTCTTTGTTTTCTTTTATTGTGTTGATTTTGTAGTTCCACCAGTTGCAGGCAAATAGTATTTCTTCTTGCAGATATTCCAGTGCACCATTGTGGCTACCTTGTTATATCATTGTTTGTATTCAGCCAGTATTTATTGTTTCTTTTGGTTAGTCAGGGTTAAGCCCTGAAGTTTTTTGTTTTGTTTTTTTTCTGGCAAGATTTTGGAAACAGTTTGCCATTGCCTCCTTCCTAAGGGGTTGAAAGAAAGTGATCCCCCCATCCTCCTCCTCCTCCATTTGGTTAGTTCACACTCATACGGTACTGGCATGCTACTAGCCTATGTACTGCCAAATCTTTGGATGATGAACAGCTTTCTTGCCCCCTTCTGATCACAGAGTGACTTTTCAGACTGTCATCCTTCTCCAAAGGGCATTAATCTGCTATCTGCAGATTTGCCTCTTGTAAGTGACCTGCACCATTGAGCATGACAATTGCCCAAAGGATGCCTTGTGTTCTTTTCCTACTGCAAAATATCCCTTTCCATTTCTTCCTATGGGGAGGAGGACTTTTTTTGCTTTTTGTGTTTTGTTTTAACTTGCCTTTTTTTTTTTTTTTTTACAAATGTTCCTTCGCTCAGGGAGAGCGAGGTGCCATTGTATGCAACTGCAGGAGGTGCCCTCGACTCGAAATGGCACTGTCCCTTTCAGAAGCTCTGATCTCCCCCGGCACAGCATGCTAGCATTTGTCTCAATTGCCATAGCTTTGTTTTCTTGGCAGGGTGGGGGGTGGGGGGGAAGGAGCCCTCTTCCACCTGGCATCACAAAGAGGGAGTTTTCACAAACCTGGAAAGAAGAAGGCCTCTCTCCTGTCCTCCGATTACGTCTGATTATTAGCGCTTTTACTTATGAGTTGCGTGTCTATCTCTTGTCCTTACTCCCTTCCATTGCCGACAAATTGCAAAGAAAGCTTTGCAGTAATATTTGGGGGGGGGGGAAGGAAAGTTAAAATATTATTCATATGATACCATATAGCTCTCTCTCTCTCTTTCCTCCCTCCCTCCCTTCCTCATAGTAAAATTACACTCCAGTTATCTTGTCATTTTCGGTGCCAGGCAGCACTGCTGTTACTGGGGGACACCAATCAACTTCAAAAGATATGCTTTGGTGGCGAGAAATGGGCAGCTATTCAAACACCTCAGTTTGCAGCATGCAAAAGGAGCACGCACGCACACATGCGTACACACACACGCACACACACAGAGCAATTTGAGGTAATTGCACACTATACAGAATCAGGAAACTTAGGTGAAGGTTACCATCTTCATTCCTCTATGTTCCCATCATTAAGGAAACAGCATTTGGGAAGTCTGACAACCAGCAAAAGAGAAAGCGCCTAAGTGGAAGATTTAAGGGAGGGCTATACCTAAAACCTTTTTTCTGTCCGGCTATTTCTGTATTCCAGGTAAAGAAAGACCTTATTTTGACAGTCGCAGCAGCAACAGGCAGTGATGTGAGGACTTGTTTACCTGATCGCTTATCCTATAGTAATTCTCCTTTAACTCCCATCAAGCATGTGTTTACATAAGGAAGGGGTTAATCCAGAGCTGCTGAAAAAAAAAAAAAGGAAAAGACAACCTGGATAATTAGAAGAAGTGGAATTTCCTCTGGGTCCATTCATAAATTGTGCTGGGCATTTAGCAGAGAAACAGAAAAGAGATTGTGTAAGCTATGACAGTTTACAATAAGGTAGGGATCTTGGAGAATTCTAATACTGTATCAGGGTTTTAGTTCTCCCCACACAAATCTTAAGGATCCAGCTAACAGGCGGGCAGTGGCAAAATTCTGTGTCGCTGCAATGTCCACAAGAAAAAAACTGGTTACAGAATTATAGATGTCAACTGGTGCCAATTTTTGAGAGATATCTATAACTGTATAATTGGAAAAATACATTTACTCACATACTTATCGACTCTCCACTCATGTAAATTAGGGAATGACCCTAACGGTTTGAGATTATGTATTTTCATAACAGGGATGTTATTATTCATGATTAATGTCAGTATTATTTTTAATTTATTGTATGTCTATTGCTGGTCGAGGACCGTAATCAAGTTTTATTCATTTATTCATTCATTCTTAAGGATCCTAGCCAGTTCAGGAATATGATTGTCCACATAATATTTCCCTATTCGCTTCATTGCATGAGTAGCCATAGTGCTGTAATCAGCCTTAGCACCCCTGAAGCCAGGGCAGAATGGAGACGGTGGCGTCCTGGATACCCAATCACAGCACAGCATCATCAGCTACCACTGTGGCATCCTTGCCTCTCCATCCCATTGCTTTCTCCCTGTGCTCCGCCCCTTCCTTCCCCATTCTCTACCACCCTCCTGAGCTTGCCATCTCCTTGACTGTTTATCCAAATAGACCAGACGTGTCTAGCCCATGGAAACAATTAGCACAGGATGCTAATTATAATTAGCTCAGGATACTGTGGTGTCTCTTAATATCAAGTGTTTGAAAAAGATGGAGAAATGATTCCTTCCGTGACTTGTTAGCCACATATACCTGAACATGAAAACACTTTGTTGTTGTATTAATTTTTCCATGCATTCAGAATTAAACTTGAAAGGCCTGCTATGGATACATTCCAAATTAAATATTTTGAATATATGTGTGTGGGTTTGTGTGCATGTGCATGCATGCATGCATATATGCATAAGGTAAAGGTTCCCCTTGCACATATGTGCTAGTCGTTCCTGACTCTAGGGGTGTGTGTGCTCATCTCCATTTCAAAGATGAAGAGCCAGCGTTGTCCAAAGACGTCTCCATGGTCATGTGGCTGGCATGACTAAATGCCAAAGGCGCACAGAACACTGTTACCTTCCCACCAAAGGTGGTCCCTATTTTTCTACTTGTATTTTTTATGTGCTTTCAAACTGCTAGGTTGGCAGAAGCTGGAACAAGTAATAGGAGATCACCCCGTTACGCAACACTGGGGATTTGAATCACTGAACTGCCAACCTTTTGATCGACAAGCTCAGCGTCTTAGCCACTGAGCCACCACATCCCATATATGCATATAAATGTATATAAAATGTTACAATGGGGGCAGGAGTTTCTCTGTGTCCTGTGACACAAGCTTGATTCTTGGCTAATTCATACGAGCTACAAATCTTCCTTGCAACAGCACAGATGTGACATTTGTCACTGCCTTCTTCCAGGATGTATTCTTTAGCCTGCCAAGCTAGTCTAAACCTTGGGACTTACTGATGCCTTTCCAAATTACTAACAAGACCCATCAGGATTCACTAGGTCCTGCCACATGTTGACACACAACATACATATTTGGCAGAGGAGACATTTAGAAAATAATGTCCAAATAATTTTTATGGACCTCTTTGAATCTGTGCAAGGAATTGTAAATGTATTTCCTGACTTGTGTCTTCTTTATGGGTATTAGCTGAAGGTAGCTTCAATTTCCACCATTGAAAACAAGTTTCCAAATGAAACATTTGAAGAGAACGTATGAACTTTTTAGGTAGCTCATATTTTCTCAACTCTTCTTAACAGGTGGTATTTTTGTTTTTCCCCAGAAATCTCTATGAGGTATTAAATAAATTTACCCATGTGGGAACACATATACTCTTTATCGACTGATTTCTATTAAGGCCTACTTATACAACATTAGCAAACCACAAATTGATGTCCCAGGATATCAACAATGCAGAAGTAGAACTTAATACCAGTTACAAGATTGAGCAGGTTTGAGCATACATAGTCATTGGCAGTGAAATTTGAAAGTTGAGGCCATTTTCCAGCTATAACAGGGATGAGATAATTAACAGTGGATTTCTTTCATCTATTTATTTGGTTTGGTTTTGTTACACATATTTTGACAACTAAACAAGTGTTTTTACTTGTTTGCATTGTGGGAAGTTAGCACCCACCCTTTTCCTGGAAGAATGAAATATTTTGGGAAATATTGAAAAGGCAGAATATTATATTTCCCTAGATGAGAAATGGAGAAACATGTTTTAAAGACAAAGCAGCTTCCTGCCTCCCCCCCCCCCACACACCTTTGTTAATGGGCCATTAAGGCCTCAGCCAACCTCACTCAATGGGTCATATCTGCAACACAATAGGACCTATCTAGGACAGAAACTCACCACATGGCACCTGGGAAGATTACATCAACCAGCAAGGCTAGCTAAGACCCCCACCCCCTGGGACTCTGACAACCAATCAGGATACTCTTTCAGGGCCCCAGGAAGTTCAAAGCCAGAGAGAGCATAAAACCCGGGGACTCGCTGTATCTCGGCCCCTTTTCTGTTCAAGAACTCAAGCCATGTGATCCTGTCCATCATTAAACCATCTTTCCAAGCAGTCTCCAGGTTTCCAGTGTCTTTTTCTCTACTTGGAGCTGAACCCAGAAGGATATTTCTTCCAACAGTATCTTTGGTTATAGATATATTGAGGTATGTGGAAGGACATGACAGACATCTCCTCTCCAAAAGGGGAGGGGATAGAGAATGTGCAAAGTGTAAATACTTTTAAAGACGTGCAGACATTTCAATTGCACAATTTCTATTCCAAATACTAAATTCTGAATTTAAAAAAACTCTTTTGATTTGAAGAGTTCTGAAGCAATCCTAACCTCTCTTGAAAGAATCCTGAGCAAAAAATCTGAAACACCTGATGGAAACTTGAAACAGGGTTGTTTTGAGCTCAGGCCATTGTTGATATGCTGGGAATAGCATCCAGCAAGATCCAAATACCCTTTTAAAGTTTAAAATGAGGTTTTTCAAAGTAGAAACTTTTTGCACCCCCCAATCCTCTTTTAGTACAGGAGATGAGAAACAGATTTTAAATTCAAAATTATTTCCTTTCTATGAACTTTTCACTCAGCATTTAATATGTGATGCTAAGGATATGGAAGACCTCAAAAAGTGCCCCTTATTTTTCACTCCGGTTCATTAGACTATGTTGTCAGATAACTGAGGATATTGAATAATATAAATATGAAGGTAATGGACCATTTATTTTCTGATCTACATTATTTTTCTTTTTTTAGCAATATTTCATAATGCAACTATGGTAGTTGAAACAGAACCTTTTAATAAAACATGCATGCTGTAGATCACTTTGACTGAGAATTCCTGGGACCACTCAACATTATCGTAACCACTACAAACAAAAAATGAAATGTGTCATTGACTCAGATATGAGGGATAAAAGGGGGCATGATGGAGTCTGACTTTTGTACTCCTTTAGTGGACACTTTATTTATTTTGCAAACTGAGCCGATGCATTTAGAGCGACTATATTTCAATTATCTCCAATTTTGCACATTTTATGCAAATGCATAACATTTCAATTGCAGATGAGAAGGGGACAATGTTTTAGATTGCTTTTGATTTGAATCCCAAATTTATCTGGAGGAGACTTGTTGAACTTTTAAAAGTTTATTTCAAAAGGTCCGCAACCCTTATCAGCCCCGAAACAGTTTCCACTCTAAGGACGATATGGCCGGAATTGGTAGATGGTTGCTGGCGTGGAACTAAATCGATAGCAGTATTTAGTTTGCTTACAGTAGAAATTGGAAAAGTGCCATAATGTTGGATCAGAGGGTTTCACAACTTAAATTCATCTTAGACTAGTGGTGGGATTCAAAACTTTTTACTACCGGTTCTGTGGGCATGGCTTGGTAGGTGTGGCATGGCTTGGTGGACGTGGCTTGGTGGGCATGGCAGGGGAAGGATACTGTAAAATCTATATTCCCACCCCACTCCAGGGGAAGGATACTGTAAAATTTCCACTCCCTTCCCACTCCAGAGGAAGGATACTATAAAATCTCCATTCCCACCCCACTCCAGGGGAAGGATACTGTAAAATCTCCACTCCCTTCCCACTCCAGGTGAAGGATACTGTAAAATCTCCATCCCCCCCCAATCAGCTGGGACTCAGGAGGCAGAGAATAGATGGGGGTGGAGCCAGTCAGAGGTTGTATTTACCGGTTCTCTGAACTACTCAAAATTTCCGCTATCGGTTCTCCAGAACTGGTCAGAACCTGCTGAATAACACCTCTGTCTTAAACATAGAATTTTCAGAATACATGGTCCATTCTTACCTAGGACTACCAGGTTTTTCAGAATGCAAAGAAAAACTTTCTGCTGACAAAACCCTGGGAGAAATTAAATAGATAAGCTTTCTTTCAAGTGGTTTATGCTGATTCTCCCGTGCTTGGTTTGACTCCTTTTCTCCTTTTCCTTCTAAGGGCTTTCTTTTGAGCATCCTCACTTAATGACCATGTTATCAATATAGGATTTATTTTACTCTGCTGGTGGAAGCATGCTGTTTCTGCAAACAGTGAAGAACAAAAGCAACTTGATAAATGTTGGTTGCCTCTCATCTGCAATTAAGGGCTGCTATTCTCCTTTTGTGTAGGAGAGAGATTGGCAGAGCCAGCGGGAGGAATCAAATAGGGAGGAATCCCTACATGGACACAAGAAGGTGAAGTCCACCCACTCCCCGAATGCCATTGACCCTTATCTAATCTCATCTAGGTGCAAACCATCGGTCTGAGAATATTATGTGTAATATCTTGTTTCCCTGAAAATAAGACCTACCCTGAAAGTAAGCCCTAGCCTGATTTTTAAGTGTGCACCTAATAAAAGCCCTACCCCAAAAATAAGCCCTAGTGAAGACCATCGATAGCCTGGGGGTTAGCCAGTATCGGACGTGGCAAAGGCGCGAGGGCTGACAGTGTCCAGCAGCAGCTGCAGCCTTTGCAACACAGGTGAGTTGATTATCTGTCCAAGCAGCAGGTGGAAGCAGGCAATCTGGAGTCAGGTGTGGGGGAGGCTGGCGATCTGGATGTGCTACATGGGGCACAGAAAAACAGAGAGTCGGTGGGCTGGAATAGGTGGCTGGCTGTGGGAGGCTTGTCTTTGCATAGCAGCACTGGCAGCAGAGGGAGGCATGGGGGGAAGGCAGGTGATCCCAATACTCTGCACAGACCACTGGCAAGCCAAGAGATGTGAAGATGAGCCTCTTGTGGCACATCTAGCCCACTGACTCTTGGCTTTCCATGGCCTGCACAGCATTTCCAGATTGCATGCCTCCCCCCATGCTTCTGCCGCTGTCTGCTGCTTGGACAGGTAATCATCTCACCTGTGCTGCACAAGCTATGCAGCCCCAGAGTGCACTGACCAAGGGGCCAGTGGGCTGCAGCTGGACAACATTGGCCCCTGTGTGCTTGCCATGTTTTGTGCATGCACCGGGGGTGGGGGTCAGCCAGGCTGATCACCCTGAAATCATGTTTCCCCGAAAATCAGCCCTAGAGCAAAAATATATATAAGACTATGTCTTATTTTTGGGGAAACAAGGTAGATAGGGTTGAGCAATAAAACAGCAAATTGAACTTTTCACATGTGGGTCTGGTTGTCTGGTTGTCTGCACCTGACATTGCATTCTGCACCTCCAGTTTATTACCATGAACTGGAGTTATGAAAAGCGTGGAGAGATTTCTAAGAAACTAACTTTTCTGTAATTCTGATTTGGGTAACAGATTATAAATATATTTTTCCTAATTATATTTTGTTTATCTGTAATAAGTCAATGATCAGAAGTGGGGATAGACAGAAGGAAAGTATGTTTTTTATATACTTTTTCAAAGATAGATGTAAAGTCCAAATGCAATCAAAACTGTCTGAATGTTATGCTTTTAAAAAAAATAAGTTAAATCGCATGATTTTTAATATAATCTATTTATCAAAACATTATACAGAAATTTGCTTTCATAGATGATTTTGTAGTGGTCAGGAATAAATGGATGTTGGAGATGTTATTTGCATGGTGAATTTATTGTTAAATTTTCAGAAAGGTGAGTAAAATGTCATATATTCTAACTGGTGAATAAGCTATGTACAGTCTGTCAGGTGGTACTTATTTCTAAAGTAGACATACAGAGGAGAAAGTTTTTTCATCTTATGCCCTTGTTTACTTCAGGGTAGTCAGTCAAGAGAAAGTGCAACTCATGCCCTTCAAAGTTTGTATATGACTTTTTTTTGTTTTTGTTTTTCTGAGAGGAAAAAAAAAACAATCCTTGAAGCTACTCCCAAAACAAATGTATAAAACCTTTTCTATTCTCAGTGTCAACACAATAAAATAAACAAAATAATTATGTATTTGATTTGGTTGGTTGAAGCTTATGAGACATAATACATGCTTATGGGAAGATGGAAGAGAAAAGCAAAAAAGTTTTTTATATGATTGTATTCAAGGCACATAAATATGGACCTATTTCTAATTCTGCAGATTTACATTTTTCAGGTTCAATGTATATATATTTTTTAAAAAAGTAGCATGCCAAGTATTATAGAAGATGTGCTTTGTGTTTACATTCCACTGATTTTCTTGAATAACACTGCACAACTGTATATGTTAGCTTAACTCTATAATCCTCTTCCCAACTATAATCCAATTTAAATACATGTAACTATATTTGCTCATGTTCATCCTTACTACTATTGTCAAGTTGTCTTTCTTCCACCCTGCCCTCTTCTGATTTTAGATTGTAAATTCCAGGGGAAAGAAGCTTGTGTATTGATGACAAGACTTTAGAAAAGCAGCAAGTTAAGTGATGTCTTAGGATGGGCAAATCTCTCATATCCAGATTTTGTTTCACGTTGTGCTAATCTTAAATTTGGTTTGACTCATTTTTGAAGACTTTCAGCTTTGTATTTTGAAAGTTTACACAAAAAGCCTAAGAAAGTGACCTGATCTCTAAGCCATTTTGACACAGGAAATTGTTCAGTATTGGGCTAATGGACTGATATTACCTTACTCTGAATCAATGAATGAATGGTTGTATCTTGGGAGTATTAAATACTTCCATTGTGAGAGTAGTGGAAAGCACTAAGTATTGGGACACCTTATACTGAGGGTCTAAGGCCCAGCCTCTATGCCTCTACACTCACAGATAGTCTAGAAGGATGGTGTGGTCAACATTATCAAGAGATCCAGCAGAATAAGAATAGTCATGCCCAGAGCACTTCTGAGGGTACTCAGTCTAACTTCAACCCCATTTCTGAGTCTAAATTCACTTCGTTGCAGTTGTTGGCCTATTGCTTTCTCTATAACAGAAGTTGTCCAATATTTTAAAAAGTTGTCTAATGGATTCCTTTTTAAGGAAGAGAGAGAGACCAATACCTTTTTCAAAGCCAGTGGAGCCTTTGATGAGCTGGAAAGTACAGGGTTTAAGTCTAATAACTGATCTATTTTGGTGTATCCTGGATTTCAAATTAGATTGAGGAATCACATTTTAAACCTTGTTAGCATTAAAAAAAAAACATGGTATCAAATATCAGTGTCATGTTGTACCTAATTGCTTAGAATCAGAGTTGTAAGAGACCATTTAGGCCACTGGGTCTAATTTTCTGCTCAGTGCAATAATCCAATCTATAGCTTTTCCAACAGACAGATGCCCTGCCTGTACTTAATCCTTTCAGCCAATCTCACTGCCTCCCTTTACAACTGATTTTGTTATCAAACTGTTTTTATTATTAGGACTTTCTTGTTATCCATTCCATTGGAATCTAACTTTCAGTAATGTGGAACCACTATGCCATGTCCTGAACTCTGGAACCATGGAGAACAATTTCTGAGCATCTTCTCTATGATATTCTTTCAGCTGTTTGAAAAGATTATCATATTCTCAGCCACTTTATATAGAATAGAATAGAATAGAATAGAATAGAATAGAATAGAATAGAATAGAATAGAATAGAATAGAATAGAAT
>WNWU01000018.1:19735381-19768542 GCA_012654045.1 Ptyas mucosa | reverse complement strand
ATATGTATATGTATATGTATATGTATATGTATATGTATATGTATATGAAGCTCCCGTGACTTTTTTCTAGCTGCCTACCCATTAGACCCAAAAGACTAAAATACACTAATTGTATTAGTCTTCAAATCATCTTGGAAGGGTTGGAAGCGCAACCCTTCCAAGACCGAGTGGCTGTGGCTTCCAGTGTCCCGGTATAGTCAGCTGGTGCCATCGCTGACTATTGGGGGTGAATCTCTGCCCCCCCACAGAGAGGGCTCGCAATCTGGATGTCCTCCTGGACTCACGTCTGTCTTTAGAAGAGCACATGACGGCCGTAGCCAGGGGGGCTTTTTATCAGGTTCGCTGATCCGCCAGTTGCGTCCCTTTCTGGACCGGGATGCCTTGCACACGGTCATTCATGCCCTCGTCACCTCCCGTCTGGACTACTGTAATGCTCTCTACGTGAGGCTCCACTTGAAGAGCACTCGGAGGCTCCAACTGGTCCAGAATGCGGCTGCGCAGGTGGTTATGGGCACACCTTGTTACGCCCATGTAACACCTCTCCTGCGTGAGCTGCACTGGCTCCCAGTGGTCTTCCGAGTGCAATTCAAGGTGTTGGTTACCACCTTTAAAGCGCTCCATGGCATAGGACCAGGATATCTACGGGACTGCCTTCTGCCACCAACAGCCTCCCACCGACCAGTTCGCTCCCACAGAGAGGGACTCCTCAGGGTGCCATCAGCCAAGTTATGCCGGCTGGCAACACCCAAGAGGAGAGCCTTCTCTGTTGGAGCCCCTGCCCTTTGGAATGAATTGCCCCCAGATATTTGTAACATCTCTGATCTCCGGGTCTTTTGCTGTGCCCTCAAGACCCTACTGTATTTACAGGCGGGGGTGTCAAATTGAATGATTTTAAATTGGGTTTTAACTTTGGATTTTAAAATTCGGCCAAAACTATTTAATGATTTTAATTAATTTTAACTATGATATTGTATATTTATGTTTTAATTTTAGCTGTACACTGCCCCGAGTCCTTCAGAAGGAGGGCGGTATATAAATAAAATTATTATTATTATTATTATTATTATTATTATTATTATTATTATTATTATTATCTGAATTTATTTATTTATTAAATTTATATGCCATTCATCGCAATGGGATAGATTGAGCAAAAGACAAATACAGACAATGCTAATGAGGCACTGCCCTCTTGAGTAGGTTCTTGTTTCTAGAACCCCTATTAACACCCATAAAATGGTACCAGCAGTACTCCAGAAACTAGTTCTACCAGCAGTCTAAATAAGGTACTAGAAATATTTCAGTAATTAATATACTCAATGTCCAGGAACAAGCACTAAAACCATCCAAGAAAGTGTTACTATGAAAGTCCAAGAACTGGAAATTAAATATGGCTGCTAGTCTCTGGACATACTATTGCTGTTGAACTTCAAGCACATTACTAGATAGATAGCAAAATAATTTGGGAAAAGAGAAAGAAATCCCCAAATCTGAAAAGCAGCTTGCTAAGGAATATAGGATACAAGAAATGTAAAACAAAAATTCAGAACCATTTCTAACTGAGATGGAGGGAATTCTGTCCTCTGTTTCATTGTTTGACTGTTATAAACTTGATTTTGATTTGATATTTATTTATTTATTTATTCATTCATTCATTCAAATCCTGAAAGTGGGGCTATGTGGAAATGCCTTATGAAAGGACTCATTTTGTGGCACTTTCTATTGTTTCTTGCAATTTTTTAAAATGTTTCACCTGATCATAAAAATTCAAACTTACTTCCCACATTTGCTTGAGATGAAGTTCATTGCCACTTTATAGAGAAAGAAAAAGATAGGTTTCACACCTCATTACAGACAAGGGAATTGGATCAATACAAAATTGCTGAGAATGATGCTGATAAAGAAAGCTTTTGTAATAGATCCCATGACAATTCAGTGGTACAGAACATGCAAAAAGTTCTAGGCATCTCCAGTTACAGAATATTAGTTACCAGGGCTGGAAAAAACTGGCTTTTGCTAAGAATAGGGTTAGGGTTAGGGTTAGGGTGATATAAGAGATAATATTGGGTTAACAAATTAGTGGCATAAGTTGGTGGATGGGAGCTGAAGAAGTTTCTTGGATGAGAAGTAAAATGTCTTCAAAAAAAACCAAGAAAGTCCGGTTGCCTCTTGAAAAAGCACCTTTGGGACAACCATGACCTGGATGACTGAGAATCATAGACCTTTCAGCCTGTTTTTAATTCTGTTTTTAAACTATGCACTTATTCATGTATTTATGTTGTTTTATTATGATGTTATAAGCCACCCAGAGTCACTAAGTGAGATCAAATAAATAAATAAATAAATAAATAAATAAATAAATAAATAAATAAATGTAACCAATCAAATTAAATAAAAACCCTAACGAAAATAAATGAATTCCTGTACTTGGTTCCCTGAAGATGGAGAAATGGTTGGTAAGTTTTACTAGTAGAATGATAGTGTGTAGTATGTGCTCTGTTGGGAGAAAGAAATTTCTGCTGAAAGAAGCAAAATGACTGTGTATAAGAAACTGTTTCTGCATTATGGAAATAAGTGTATACAAACAGAAATATAAAGGAAAGTTGAATGCAGTGGGAATGGCACACTTAAAATATGTTTGTAGTAAAAGAAGATGAGAAAGGATGAAAAATGAATGGGTGCTAAAAGAATGTAGATTGCATATAAGAGTCAGTGATCAGTATGAAAGAAGTATTGAGGAGATGGTTTGATCACATAAAGAAAATGAATGAGAACTGAATTGAAAAACAAATATATGAAGGATGATTGAGTAGAACCAGAGGAAGTGGGGAGAAGAAACTTTTCATTCAATGGAGTCAATGAAATCCTCAAGAAAACAGAAGTGAGAAATGTAAAGAACAAAAGATAATGAAGTTGTGTACAGACATGTTAGATGATTTGCAAGAACAAAAAAATAGGGAGACGTGTAGTAAATAGTGGAGTAAACTGATTTTAGTCATGTTTCCTTTTCCTTTTCTTTTTCTTAATTCATACTGTTAATTCCTTTGTCTTTTTCATCATTCTGATACTCTGGAAAGGATTGTGATGAACATGTATGTATAAATCAGGGGTGGGTTCTACCTACCTTTACTACTGGTTTGCAATGGGGCCATGCACACGAAGCGAGAAGCATGCACAGAAGCATTCTGATGATGTCGGGGTCGGCGGGCGGAGCCTCCCAATGGTTTTACTACCAGTTCTATAGAACCGGTCCGAACTGGGGGTAACCCACCACTGGTATAAATACAAAGGTAACCAATTGCTTTCTTAAAATATAGTGAGGCATCTTTGGAAAGGCATACATTTTTAATATCTGGGAATACAAAAGATTAATACATTAATCACAACCCCTTTTGAGATGCTGTTTGGTTAGACTCACAGTTTACAGCTTTCCTCTCTATAACCTACTATACCCCCATCAATTGCCCAAAAATGTATTTTTTTTTGTTTCCAGTTACAAGTTAGAATCCAACTAGGTTACAATACAGTGCAGAATTCTATGGTATTGTAAATAACTGGGAATTACAGTAGGGTTTTCAAACTACCAGAATTTAATTCTACTCATTTTGACAAATTAGGGATTATGGCAATTGTTTCATTGCTAGATAATTTCCAGCAGCAAAGGAAAAAAGAATAGGACATTTTCTGTTAATGTCTATTCTTTTTAGCAGAAGAGCCTTTTCAAAATCAGTTATGAATCTTTTTTTTTTCTCCCCCAGCAAGCCCTGATAACCTTTTGGTAGCACCATCAGGATCTGTGTGAATTTTCTGGAGGAAAAGTGGTTTTGTCCTACATGCAATCAAGTAGCCATCCCCATATGCTAGACCATGTCAGCTAAAAGACAAGGAAGAGTATAATTTAGGGCTTGCCCTATTCTCAATGGCCTCGTTATGTAGAATTTCACTTTAATATGATCCAAATGACAGTAAGAAATGCATTTAGGGAATGTTAAAACATTCCCTATTAAAAATTCTGTGAGCATTTTTATATTCTAATTCATGTACAGTTAGAAGCCCCTGATAAAATCACAGTGCTGATTTGACTGCTGCACTCATCATATTAATGAGGATACTTTGTGCCTTTTAAAAACTGGGATACCGTCCATTATGTGATTGTACATGATGTGATTGCTATCAGCTCACACTCATTTTGTAATTCAGTTCCACCCCTCCTTTTGGTCAGTTTTCTATATAAGAAGAATTGCCAATGAACATGCACTGGGGGTTGAAGACCCATACCCAGAAGGAATTGCTTCTTTCTCTTTCTCTCTCTCTTTTAATTTAGTGTATGTATTGTAAAAAATAATGTATTTTCTTTGTGATGAATTTCTACATTTTCGTCTGGCAGAGATAGAAGAAACAAGAATTAAACCACTGAGATAAGAGCATCTGTGAGCACTGAGTTGTGGTGCTCTATCTTATTTTGCCAATCCATTTATAGGAGGTAAAGTGAACATGTCTTTTTGGAAATTTTTTCAAAGTTGGAATATTCACTTTTCTCTGACCACCTGGAGTTCCTCTTGGTGGGTACCAGTTGGTTGCTGCCATTTTCTCTCCAAAATTCCTTGGAGTGTCCCTCTGCAATGATACTGACAGCACTGTTCCACTAGAGACCTGCAGAAAAAATGTCAGCTTTTATGGTACTCTTATATTTGAAGAATATTCAGCACAGCTTTGTATATTTGTTGTGATTTTGGCAAGGACTGTTAAACAAATAATCTCAGACCTCTGAATTTACCAGGATTTTTTTAGTGTCAATAAAGTTTCCTGTGTTGTTCCCACTTCCTACCAAATATATAGCACTTAGATTTAGACTTATATACCCCTTCACAGTGCTTTACAGCTCTTTATAGAGTCAGCATATCCAACAATCTGGGTCCTCATTTTACTGACCTCGGAAGGATGGAAGGCTGAGTTAATCTTGAGCCAGTGAGATTTGAACTGCCAAACTGCTGGCAATTGGCAGTCAGCAGAATTAGCCTGTAATGCTGCATTCTAACCACTGTGTCACCACGGCTCTTATATGCAGACATCCTAATGCTTTCACATTAGTTTGTTTCTCTATAATCAGATGAAAGGCCTTCTTGACTTCAATTTCTATTTTTTTTTCTTTAAAAGCAGCAATTTGCTGTTACCTTCTTCCTAGCCCTGAGAGAGAGAGTGAATGGTCCAATGTTACCCAATTGAGTTCTGTGCCTAAGGAGGAATTAGAACTCATGTCTCCCTAATCCTTGTCCTGCATTTTAGCCACCAGACCAAGCTGCCATTATCATGGCAGTTTTCAATGCATCTCATTCACAGAACTGTAGGATTATTTAGGAGCTTGTGCTAAAGTGAGATGTGAAGTACACAGCTTCACTGCTCCCAGCTACTCCTATGCTAAACCAGCACAAATCAGTTTGTCACATTTCTAATTGCTTGAAGCCAAAGATAACCACTGCCAGCCAGAGTAGACAGTCATGAGCTTTATTTATAATGCCCAACATGATACCCTAGATTTATTCAATGGCATCCACATGGATGCCAGCTTCACCTTCCACTGATATCTTAGACTTAGACTTAATATAACTTTATTGTCACTTTGAATGTACACTAATCGGCATACATTAAAATGAAATTTCATTGCATACAGCTCTCAAAGGGTCACCACCTCCAATATACACTACATAAACATGACAAAATAAATAAATAAATACAAAATTATGCATATACCCACATATATTATATGACACAGAGAAACAACACAGTCTAGTTCGGATGTATACATGTACATGGCGAGAGAAATAAATCTTGCGAGTTTACCAGATGGATGGCATAGGGAACAAAGCTGTTACAGAATCTGGTAGTCCTGCTAGAAATACTTTGAAAGCTCCTCCCAGAGGGGAGCAACAAAAACAGACTGTGAAGTGGGTGTGTGGGGTCTCTAACAATGCTTTGAGCTCTAAGCACATAGCGCTTATAAGCATTATCCTGAATAACAGGAAGCGAGCTTCCTATAATATTCTCGGTTGTCCTTACCACTCTCTGAATGGACTTTCTCTCTGAGGCACTGCAGTCATCAAACCAAACAGTGATGCAGTTTGTTAAAATGCTTTACAGTTGTGCCTCTGTAAAAAGTGGCCAGGACAGAAGGAGAAAGTCTTGTACTTTAGAGTGAAGTAGTATAAATGGGGAAAATGTCATCCTAAACGTGGGATCTCATGAGAGCTTTGGGCCAGTTGAAGAGGATGGCAGGTAAAATAGCAGCCTTCCCAGATGGATATAGACACGGCAGTCCTTGACTGAAAGCTAAGAAAGAGCTAGCAAGAACAAACCTTGCCAGCTGAAGAAAACATACCTAGTGGGAAGCACTCACAGCAATTCTTGAAGTTCCCCCTTTTCCAAGCAGCACCCCCCAAACAGATTTATAAATTCCAAGCATGCCTTTAAGCCCAAACCCCTGAATTAGGCTAATTCAGAAGAAGACAATTTTGCACAGCTGTATCACCTTCTCAAACATACAGCATGAAATGGAAATGTAGATATCTCTTCTTGGAGTCTCCTTTTGTAGTTGCTCTATCAGAACAACCAGGTTTTTGCAACCTACCAGATCAATGAGATAGTGGAAGGTTGGTGAGAAATGAGTAATATACCTATAGAATTGCTACTCTTTTATCTTCTTGGCGGAAATTTAATTCTAAATTCTGTTTTGTCATGTGACCCACCTTTGCTAATAAGATGATGTTGTGAGATAAAGTTTTAATTTTTTTCTTTTTTTTTACAAAAGCCTAAACAGTCTCTTTAAAGCCTGAAAAGTTACTGGATTGTTTATTCTGTCTTCTAATTTTATAAGCATTTATCAGTGATGGCTAACCTTTTTGCCATCGCATGCCAGGAGTGGGGGGAGGAGTTAGGGAGTCGCACGCATGTGTGCCCATACCCATAATTCTATGTGCCCCACCCCTGCACATGTGTGCATGACCCCACCCCGCTCCCTTCCGTTCCTGGCATACGATGGCACGGTGGGCCCATTAGGCCCATTTTTCTCTTTCCCCAGGCTCTAGAGCCTTTCTAGGAGCTTGGGGAGGGCAAAAACAGCCTTCCCCACCCCCACCCCACCCCGGGAACAGCCATTTGTCAACTTCTGGTGGGACCGGAAGGCCCATTTTTCTCTCTCCACAGGCTCCAGAGCCTTTCTAGAAGCTTGTGAGGAAGGCAAAAACAGCCTTCCTCACATACACCCCAGAAGCCCTCCGGAGACTGGAAGTAGGCAAATGGGCCATTTTCAGCCTCCGGAGGCCTCTGGGGGGGAGGCCATTTTTGCCCTTCCCAAGATCCTAGAAAGGCTCTGGAGGCTGGGGAGAGCAAAAAACGGGCCTCCCCCCCAAGGCCCTCCGGAGGCAGGAAACAGCCTGTTTCCTTACTTCCAGTGGGCCCAGAAGGCCCCAAAATCAGCTGGTGCACCACAGCTGAGCTGCCATGCCCACTGATATAGCTATGTGTGCCACCTGTGGCACGCATGCCATAGCTTCGCCATCACGGGCATATATTATACATCTGGTCTTTGTTGGCAATGCTGAAAGATCTGTGTATCTTTGTTTCACTCAACGCTACTGATCGGGTCTGTTGGTATTGTTTGTGATGTACCTCTCCACTCCTCTGATTGGTATCTTTGGGTCTCTTTTGATAAAGAAAGCTCCAAGATAAGGCTGGATTTCAGATGTGAAAACTTTTCAAAGATAGTTTGTTAATAAAAATGTAAGGAGGGCAAAGCAAAAGGCAATACTATGGTGTCTTTCTGTAGTGAATGTGGTGCTGACCTCTTCCTGGCCCTGCTAGACCCATCTGTAGCAACCATAGAGGCCAGTGGTAATTAAAGCAACAGTGTTCAGGAAAAGTGTGAATTATTTTTACAGGAAGGCTTGGATGCTGCTACCGACTGACAAAGCACAGTAGGGGAACTGGATATTAAAGAGTGATGGTAGCTACATCATTGTGAGGTAGTTTGCAAGAAGAGTACAAAATTGAGACTTTTTACAAGTTTACTGGCATGTAAAGAAACATTTTGTGTTCTCAGATTGACAGGGAGACAATAAATGTTTGGAAAAGGTACAAAGTGCTAAATCACCATTTATACATTTATTTTTGTTTCTATTAAGAGCAAAACACAAAAATAGTAAAAATGCAAATACATTCAAAAACCATTACGAAAGTGTTTAAAATTTAAAAAAAAGATTATACAAAAGATGGCCTCAAAATTCAGCAAGGCCTCCTGTTGACTTGATTAAAGTCACTTTTTTTTAAAAAAAATGTGCCTTTTGGTCTATTATGATTGCTTGCCTTCTTTGGATCCCCCAAACTTCACTAACATTATCAATTTAAAGCAACATTAAGCTAAAATATTGTATTTTAACAATATTTTTTCCTCATGTGTCTGCCTGATCAATAAACCATAACAACTATTCAGGAAAGAAATGTTTGTGTCCCACTGTTGACAATTCTAGTTTCCTTATTCCAGAAGGAATATCTTCTGTTCAAAATATCTACTATACTACACTTTCTCCATTATGTTTAGTGTTTCTCTATACCAAACCATCCCACAATGGTACCTGGCCATTCTTAAGTAATAACTCCATTGTACTGCAATCACATGTATGCATAAAGGTGCTGAAATCTCTTATGAGATCTCATGCAGATATTGATTCATTAGCAAACCATCATGTGAATGGTACTGTCCCAAATGAATGAAAAGGAGAACTGATATCAAGAGCACTATGGTTTAACATCAGATCTGATTTTTTTAATTTTTATTTTAAAATGATTTAAGTGGCCACCCATCCATCTCTCTCTCTCTCTCTCCCCCTCTCCCCCTCCTCCTCTCCCCCTCTCTCTCTCCCCCCTCCCTTCCCAGTCCCAAGATCCATGGAAACCCAGGAGGCCAGGATTGAGGGGAAGATATGCAGGGGGTCATTTCTGTGGTCATTCATAAAATTGCCAATTTTGTTCAATTTTGTACACCATGTACACAAGCAGCAATCTGTTCAGCATACAATAAAACAAGCAGTTAAAATAAAACAATTAGTCAAACACTCATAAATAAATGAGTGAGAATGGACCAGAATTCTACACACATTATAACCATCTAGCAAATTCCCCATTTTCACTGGGATCCCCAAGCCTGCTGAAAGAATCATGTTTTCAAAGATTTGCTAAATGCCAATACAATTGGGTTACTCTTACCTTGGATTGAATAATGTTACAAAGGGCTTATTTATCCATACTCCCCTCTACCCTGGAATCTTGTCTGATGCCACACCTAAAAGCCAGCAAGCACAATTCAGAAAGGGAACACACAAACACACACTCATATTGCACCCAACCAAGGCTGGGTTGGCCCTCTCGCCCACTATTACATCATGAATGAGGGAAACCTTTATATAGACCAATTTGGCATTCAATAGCAACACACAAAATCCAGGCATACCGAAGCTCTAATGACCAGACCTGAGTACAGAGTATAAGAGGCTGGAATACTCCACTGGTATTCCATACCAAAGCAATTTTCCCCAAGAATGGCCAACCTTTTGCCTCCATCATGCCTCTCCCTACCTGTTCCTACCACAATGATCCTGCTGCTCTCTTCCTCTTCCCAGGATATATCAACCTGGCTCCTTTTTCTTCCTGCCTCAGATCAAAGGACTCCTTTACACAACAAAACAGTTGAGTGGAGTACCTGTCAGACCCTAGCACCCAGGAGCTTCTGGTGAAATGAATGGTGGCTACTCTATGATCGGAAAAACTCTGTCTTTATATTCTTATATTCCTCCCAGGGAATATAAACAAGGAAAAGATATCAATTTCATGTTTCCAATAATAGTCTGCTTGTGAGCTATTCTGCTGAATACAAACATCCTCACTCTGAAGGGAAAGAACATTAAATTGTTTGTAACTTTTGAGTGCAGAATTATTTTGACATTTAAACCTTAGTCAATTGCACAAAATAAAAAGAGAGGGATAGGGAAAGGAAACCCTCTCTATTCATGCTGGCATCTAGACAAGGAACTGTGGCATCAAATAGCTGAAATTCCCATTTTAAAGAACAATGGTGCACTGTGCCCACATTTTCACTGCAATTGATGCTGTGTGAATTTTGCATAAATTCTCTTTCAGCCAGCCAAGTTTTCTTCTATGCTAGAGGGAATTGATTTGCAATGCAGGACAAAGAGAGAGAGAGAGGGAGGGAGAGGGAGGGAAGGAGAGAGGGAGGAGGGGAGAGGGGGGAGGCAGGGAGAAGAGAAGATGAACCCCATTGCCCTGCAGGGAATGACGCATTGTGTCAGTAATATATTTAATATACTTTTTGGAATATCATTCTGATAAGTGTGTGCTTCTTTGATACTACAAACTGCCTTGTAATCATTAACTGCTTATTCATTTTATTAATTTTAAAAAGAATCCTGAGCTTCACCTCATGGAATTGGATGGGTTTTTAGGAGAACTGTACCCTTAACACTTTATGTGTCTTCCTGTTTTGTGACTTAAGAAGCATTGCTAACAATGTGGTTTTGTGCCATTTCAAGCAGAAAGACAAAATATGGACTTAATACAGTTAAACGCAGCCCAAGCCTCCAAAATTTTGCTTGATAATGATGTATAGGTGATTTTTTTTTCCTATTCCCATGGTATGATTGTCCCAGGAGACAGATAAGATAGACTTAAAGTTTTCTAAGCTGACTGAATAGATATACAAACAATGAATTTCTGAGTTCTTGATCAATAGTCCACATACTACACAAACTTGTTTTGATCTATCTACTCTATCTTGTCTATCTGTTTTGCTAGACTAGTCTATCTAGTCTCAGACAAATTCAGTGTGAATCCTAGAATGTATCGTTATTATGGTTGGTCATGCAATCAGCTAGATGTTTAGCCTGAATTAGTATTTGTGTCTATTGTGAATTGGGATTTTTGTCTATTGAGTTCTTCCCAAAGACCTGGGATAGGTAAATGTATTATTATTATTTAGATTTATTTATCACCATAATCATTAGTTTTATACCCCACCTTTCCTTGAAATTTATTAGTCATATTTTATTAGTCATATTTCTATGCTGCCCACTCTCTGAAGACTCTGGGTGGCTTACCCTATCCCAAAGTTCATTTTACTTTCAAAATACTTCAATTCTGCAAAAATCATGACCCCGGTTCTCTCATGTTGTCCAAAAGCAGAACAGCTTCTGTAAAAATTGCAGCATTCTCTGTGAACAGGTACAGGAGTCAGTATCTTAAGCACATACTGAGAACAGAAGTAATCCACCTACTAACTTGGTATAGATGTTTTTTCTGTTAAAAGGTGCTGTTGAAGGTGCTGATTTTCTTCTGTAAAACGTGGCTGTGGATGGTGTGAATGTACACATCGGATACCGCATCTATTTTTAGCTGAGCAAAAGCTGAGCTTAGAAAATAAATCCTAATATCATTTCCAGCTGAGCAAATCCATGCGCACACACACACACACACACACAGAGAGTCATTTCCTCCCTTTTTTTATTATTAAAGAGTAAATCAAAGTAAGGCTTGTAGACGAACATGCTATCAGAAGTCCATGCTTCCAGACTGTAGCCTTGACTGTCTAGGCAGATCTACATTAAATAGTAATCACTTGTAGAGAATGGGATAGGATTGGTCCTGAATGTGTGAATTAAATAAGTCAAATCTGACAGGTGTTTCACTTTATATCCTTTCCTTCCCACCCATCCCTCATTTCCCAGTTTGTCTATCTCGGTAACTATCAGAAGGACAGCTGGAATGGGTCAGAATGGTAAAACCTGTATATGGCCCACACAAAATACCTCAATACTGTGCACCTCAGTATATTCACCACTTCCTAGAGTTTCTCAGGAATCTCAAAATGTAGCAAATAGGGCTGACCAAATCTTCAAAGGAGTGCTTTATTTGGGTGATGCTTTAAGCAAAGCAATACTTCAAAGTTGTTTGTGAAGCAATGGGGTCTCTTCTAAAGCTTCTTTACAAGCTCTTCTAGCTTCTAAAGAACAAAGTGAAGCTGTCATATTGTTTCATATCATATGTACTGAAACCTATTTCAGCTCCTAGAACTTCTGGAGGAGGCTGTCAGAGTGATGTGAAGTGCCCTCATTGATATAAATGGCATCTTCTCATATAAGTATAGGACAAAGGCTTTCTCCAGCTTCTTCCAGCACTGCAGCTACTGCTGCCAAGAGGCAGACTTCATGAAAAGCTTTTGGGTTGGGATGTGGGAGAGTCCCACTTTACCTCAGAAAGCTACTACATCTTTCCAAGAGGGGGAACTTCTGCATATTAGTCAAATCTGAGGCATATCCCTTGTGCAGTATATTTATACAATTAAATTAGTAAATTAGTAAATTAAATTACAATTAAATTAGTAAAAATGGAATCCCAATGTTTACAAAGCTGCAAAATTTGCTAGATAACTAGGTTCTGATAATATACATCTATGCCTTGCCTACCCATGTTAGGCAATGAAGGATGACCTAGTCTGGCCTCTTCTTTTTCAGTTACACTGCTTTCTTGATTTCTGCTAATGGTGGTGGTATTATTATTATTATTATTATTATTATTATTATTATTATTATTTACTCAAAAATCACAGCTGCCTGTGAACTATGGTTGGCTTCATACATAATGAGTTCTTCCCAAGAAACTAGGAAATTGTAATGTATTGGTGTAGTACATTTGTTGATCCAATCAGTATGGTCTTTTGCAATTGACCATGTCAATGTACAATTTTTTAAGTAACATCCAAGATTTTTTGGTATGGCACCAAGCATACCAATAACACCTGGGACCAACACTGCCAGTTTATGTCAACTTTCAACTTTGATTTTTCAGATATTGATACTCTATGATCTTCTCCAATTCTTATTTTATTATCCACTGGTATTGCCACATCAATTATCCATACACTTTCTTCATTTCAATCAAAGGTTAATATAGTGCAGGGGTATCAAACTCAAGGCCCAGGGGCCAGATGTGGCCCACAGGGTGCTTAGATCTGGCCCACGGGGCCACCCTGGAAGCAGTGTCAGTTGATCTGAGTCCAGACGGGCTGAGAGAAAACCAGCACTGGGAGCTTCTGCCTTCCAATGCCTTTTTATCTATCCGATCCACCCCTTAAGCTAGCCACCATCCGGAGATCTCAAAACCCTCCCACTCTCAGCTGTTCAGAGGACGTTTGGCTTCAATTTCAAATGGCCCACCTGGTGCGGCTTTGCTGACTCGCTTCGGGCTGGCATGATGTCATCTGCCATTGCCCTGCAGTGCCGGGGGTCAGAGGCAGGGGTGAAATGCTCCCAGTTCGGACCAGCTCGGGCAAGTAGGTAACGGAGATTGAGGCTAGTTCGCTGAACCGGGAACAATGGCTGGCTGGCCACGCCTCTGAACCGGTCCACGGCCCGCAGTCCTGCCATGCTTGGCTGCCTTCCATGCTGCCTTCCTGGCATCCCAGTGGCCAGCTTGCGAATGCAGGCAAGCAGAAGCCCACATGGAAGGCAGGCAAGCATGGCAGGGCTGTAGGGAAGGAACTAGCAGCTTACTTGCCCCCACCTTAAGCAGCGGCTTCCCTGCTCAGCCCCAAAAAGCTATGCATCCATAGCAATGGGGTTGTTTTGTTCACCACAGTGGTGCTTCAGGAGGGCAGGTGGACATATTCATTATAGTTGTCAGCTGCAGATGTCCGTCTGCGCACCCGAAGTACCATCTCGGTGAACAAAACAACCCCATTGCAGCCAAACGCGCCCAGCCGTGTGTGCCCTTTCCTCAAATGGGCTGTGCATGGGGTGCTTGGAGAGAGAGAGAGCAAGAGAGCTCTCCAACCTCTGTTTATGTGTTTGTGTGTGTGTGTGTGTGTGAGTGAGGGAGGGAGAGAGGGAGGGAGAGAGGGAGGGAGAGATCTGAAGCCGAGGCATCCAAACTTCTGGCAGCGGCATGGGCAGCTTCTGAGCAGCCCTGAGTCAGCCAGCTCCACCTGACCTACTCCCTGACTCTCACCATTCTCCTCACTCCCCCACCCCCCCACTCAAGCAGCAGCAGGTTCTGTGGGACAACAGGACCTCTCATTTTTCCCACAGCATGGCACACACTTGCTACCTCTGCTTTTCTGCTTGCAACCAATGATTTTCTCTGCTTTTCTTGGGATGCTGGTGTGGGCACCATGGATGCATAGCTTGTTGGGGCTGAGCAGGGAAGCTGCTGCTTGAGTGGGGTGGGGGTGGGGGTGAGGAGAATTGCGAGACTCAGGGAGTAGGTCAGGTGCAGCTGGCTGCTCATAAGCTGCCCCCCGTCGCTGCCAGAAATTTGGGTGCCTCAGCTTCAGATCGCGCCCTCTCTCCCTCCCTCACACACACACACACACACAGAGAGGTTGGAGAGATGTCTGGCTCTCTCTCTCTCCAAGCACCCCATGCACAGCCATTTGAGGAAAGGGCAAGCAAGGCTGGGCACGTTTGGCTGCAGGAGGAGACCCAGCATCCCCCTCCCCTCTTTGGATCGCCCTGCAAGAGGGAGGCTCTGCCTTTGCAGAAATGGGGTGGGCGGTTTGTACAGAGGATTGGGGGGATGTGCAGCCCTCTGAGATGAAGAGCAGGGCAAGAGAAGGCTCCGAGGTTCGTCTGGGCAGTCAAGCCAGAGGGAAACTCAAAGTATTGGGGGCTTCAGAAAGGCAGAATGTGCTTTTGTGCAGCTCCTGGCTTCTGTGACATTCTGTGAAAGACAGAATGTGCTGCTGATCTGTGTCAGAATGTGGAGCTCCTGGCTCTAATGGTGAGTGACGTGAATGATGTCAAACTGGCCACGCCCACCCAGTCACATGACCACCAAGCCACGCCCACAGAACCAGTAGCAAAAAAAATTAGATTTCACCCCTGGAGGCCTCATTGGGATCTCCTGTCATCATTCGCTGTGCCCTGCCATCAGCTTGCTGTCATCCCCACCACCATTAAGCCCATGTGAGTTGATGCTGACTGCATCGCCCACTGCCTCTCCCCCAGGAATGTCGAGCCTTGGACTGGGCTCGACAAACAGTGAAGGACCAGCCTGCAGTGCTTCTGCCAGTGAAAAAGGAGCTTGGGAGGCCTCCCAAGCTCCATTTTCACTGGCAGAGGGTTTGCAGGAAGCCATCACAGCTGAAAACGGAGCTTGCAAGGGCCAGGGGAAGCACTCCCAAGCTTCATTTTCACTGGTAGAGGGTTGCAGGAGGCTGTTGCAGCTGAAACAGAGCTCAGGAGCCTGTTTTCACTGGCAGAGGGCTTGGGCCACCACAGGCATCCCCGACACGAGTGACATTGAACTGGCCAAACCCCCACCCCACCCCCAAAGTCAAACCTGATGCAGCCCTCAATGAAATTGAGTTTGACACCCCTGATATAGTGTGTTATATTTCAAGACTTAATCAGCCTGGATTCAGAAATCCCACAATATTTTATCCTGCTTATTTTTGACCATTCTTTAAACTCTATGTTTCCATGAATTTTTCACTACTGGTACATAATAATTTTTACAGATGTTCCAATGAATCATTGTGGTTGACTGTGTTATGGCATTGCTGATAATTAGTTTGTGAAATCTTCTTGCATAACCTGAGTTTATTATTTACTATTCTTTCTGTCTCTTTGTCCAATCTGCACTTTGAATCATTTAATGTTTTGTTGTTTTAATATTTTAGTAATATTAATATATAGTAATATTTGAACTATTTTTACTTTTACAATCTGTAAACCCACCAAGAGTCACCGTGTAGGAGAGATGGGCAGCATAATAGTTTAATAAATAAATAAAGGTCATTTTGCATTTCAATTATATTACTGTTCATGATTTTACCCTGACTTATTGCTACTATAGCAAATTTCTCTAGGCCAAATCAGCTGAGAATAGCTGCTTCAAGGTCACCAAGCTGACTTTCCTGCCTAAGCCAGACTAGAACTCAAAATGTCCTGGTTTCTAGGCCAACATCTAAACCACTACACTAAATTATCTCAAGAACATTGTTACTCTTACTTCTTATTTTCCTTTCTCTTCCTTTAATATACACATAAATAGATCACATCTAGATTTTTATACTCCAAGAGTAGACTCATATAAGGTTTAAAACAGGGGTCGACAACCTTAAACACTCAGAGAGCACAAAGGTCCTAACTGGAAGCCCCCCATTCAATTCTGGAGCTCCCCCCCTCTAACCGAAAGCTCTACTCAAAATTGTGGTGCTGACCGGTGACAGGGAGCCACAGCAGAGAGATGAAAGAGCCACATGTGGCTCCAGAGCCACGGGTTGCCAATCCCTGGTTTAAAAGCTGGATAGTAATAGAAAGAAGAGAGAGCAGTCATTTTCATTTGATTATTTTTATTATAATTGCATTAAAGTTTACAATTGCAAAGGTAAAAGACTAATACAACTAAAATGTTTTTGAAAAGAATCAAAGTGGGTATAGAAAGCACAGCAAAGAAAATACAAAGAAAAATAGAAAAGATGAAATAAGAATGTAGTAAAGAAAAATAAAACAAATATTTAAAGAAATGAAATAAAATATTTATTTTATTACAAGTATAAACAATTGCAGTAATTTATCATCTCTGAGTATACAACAAAATATCTCTTCTACCATATCTCAACTCTGATCTATAAGCAAATTCTTAAAGTCTCATCAATGAGCTCATTTGGTCATGTTTCCTTTTAGGTTTACCTGAAAGGATGACAGAGGAACAGGTGTGGAAGATGTCAGTCAACAGCTATTCTAAACTAATTAGTTTTGTGGAGCAAAAGATTTACAAATATCTTATATTTAAAATTTAAATAACTTTATTGTCATTGTACGTGTGGCCAGTGTGGGTGTGGCCAGTTCAATGCCCCTGACCCTTGCAAGCACCGTTTTCAGCTGTGATTGCCTCCTGCAACCCTCTGCCAGTGAAAACGGGATAAAAACTAATCAGAAAATGTGTGGTCCAAGTTTTAATTGTTCTGTATCTTCTGCCAGAAGGCAACAGTCCAAAAAGATTGTAAGCAGATGGAAAGAGTCTCTGAGAATGTTGTGCAACTTTCTCAAACAGCAAGATTCAGAGATGTCGTCCAGGGCTGGTAGCTGGAGTCCGATGATATTCTAGGCAGTTTTAATGATTCTCTGTAGAGCTTTTTTGTCCACTACAGAGCTGCTCCCATACCATGCAAGAATGCCGTATGTCCGGACACTCTCAATGGCGCTGCAATAGTAGGACAGAAGTAAATGCTGAGATAGATTTATCTTTATATGAAGGATTGTGCTGTTTATCTATCTAACTATCTATCATCCATCCATCCATCCATCCATCCATCCATCCATCCATCCATCCATCTATGTTTTGAAAGAGAGAGAAAGAAAAGTTGTTGTTGTTGTTGTTATTCAGTTATTATGGTATGGTGGCACAGTGGTTAGAATGCAGTACTGCAGGCTATTTCTGCTGATTGCTGGTTGCCAGCGGTTTGGCAGTTCGAATCTCACTGGTTCAAGGTTGACTCAGCCTTCCAGCCTGCCAAGGTTGGTTAAATGAGGACCCAGATTGTTGGGAGCAATATGCTGACACTGTAAACCACTTAGAGAGGGCTGTAAAGCACTGTGAAGCAGTATATAAGTGCCATTGCTATTGTTATTATTATTTACCTCTTTGTTTTATTGATGGAGTGGAATGGTCTTTGTAATTATCCAGGTAAGCTAATCTTTGAAGAAGCAAATTTCTTCTCAGAAATTTTTTTTAGAATCTACCCATATTGCCATCTATCTGAACTATGAGCCATGGTGGCTCAGTGGTTAGAGTGCAGTACTGCAGGCTACTTCTGCTGATTGCTGGCTGCCTGCAATTTGGCAGTTCAAATCTCACCAAGCTCAAGGTTGATTCAGTCTTCCATCCTTCCAAGGTGGGTAAAATGAGAACCCAAATTGTTGGGGTCAATATGCTGACTCTGTAAACCACTTAGAGAGTGGTATATAAGTCTAAGTGCTGTTGCTATTACTATTTTTTTGTTTTGAAGTTCACTCTCCTACTTTTTTTCCCCCTAATGTAATAGCTTGTTTTGTAGTGAAAATTTTTACCGAGTGTTGTACTATCTAGTTTTCTTTCATAAAATGACTCTAATCTTCCATGATGGATTGCTTGTCATCTTCATGAAAATTCAAACAATGTCACATATCTATTAAAATTAAAAGAGATTAGGCCAACCATCTAGCTTGATTTCCACCTAGTTTTCAGCAGCGAAATTCTGAGCATTGAAGTCCGCACATCTTAAAGCTGCCAAGATTGAGAAACACTGTTTATGCTCTATGACCCAACTAAGTTTCTTTGGGGTTGCCTTGATTTTTGGGAGAGCAGAGAAATTACTTACTGACCTTGCTGCACTTGAGTAAGTGAATGAAACTATTTTAAAAATGGAAGCCTTTTAAAATAATTGATTCCAACAATCAGATCACAATATATTATGACTGTTGTCTGACGATTTTGCTTTAAAGTTTCAGTCAGGCAGAAAGGACAATAAGATACAGTGATCAGTTGGAATAATCTCTGGATGCATTCCAAGAGCTCATAAAACCTGGCACTGTCCATATTAGTTTGAGAGATGTATCGGGGTATTTTTATTTTCATGGGAATTTACAAAAAAATCATGCTGCTTTTGCACTCCAAGTAAACTTGGATTGCAAACCACCTCAGAGAAGAGCTTCACAGTCTCCCTGCTTCGGTGTGGACAAGATGTCGCTTCACCTCAGGGGCATGACAAGGGCAATCTGCCTTGATAAATCATGTTGCTTAAAGCATTCTTTAAAAAGAAATAACTTGAGCAATTCACAACAAACTCTTTTATTAAAAAAAGCATGTCATTTATATAGTCTCAGAGGGGATAAGGACAGAAAATAAAAATGCTTGCAAATTACATGAGTACCACTTCAAGCATTAATTGTTTTTTGGGGATGATGTAAAACTATTCAACACCACTGACAGTGCTGCTACTCTACAAAAAGACCTCGACTATGTGTCAGAATGGTCAAACAATTGGCAACTCCAAATCTCAACCAACAAATGCTCTGTCTTACACATTGGCAAAAAAAATCAGGACACAAAATACAAGCTGGACGGATACGACCTAACAGACGACCCTCACTCTTTCAAAGACTTGGAGTACTCATCTCAAATAATCTAAGTGCCAGAGCTCACTGTAACAGCATTGCTAAAAAAGCATTAGAGTTGTTAACCTAATCTTGTGAAGTTTCTTCTCTGGTAATGTTAAATTGCAAACTAGGGCATACAAAACTTTTGCCAGACCAATTCTTGAATACAGCTCATTTGTCTGGAACCTGCCCTGCATATTGGACATTAATACAATCGGATGAGTCCAGAGATATTTTACAAGAAGAGTCCTCCACTCCTCTGCTCGCAACAAAATACCTTATGCCACCAGACTCGAAATTTTGGGTTTAGACAACTTAGAACTTCTCCGTCTTCGATCTGACCTAAGCATAGTACATAAAATCATCTGCTACAATGTCCTACCAGCCAATGAATATTTCAACTTCAACCAAAACAATACAAGTGCACACAATAGATGCAAACTCATGGTAAACCGATCCAAACTAGACTGCAGAAAAGACAACTTCAGTAACAGAGTTGTCAATGCCTGGAATGCACAACCTGACTCTGTGGTTTTTTCCCCAAATCCCCAAAACTTTAACCTTAGACTGTCTACTGTAGAACTCACCACATTCCTAAGAGGTCTGTAAGAGGCGTGCATAAGCGCACCAGGGTGCCTACCGTCCCTGTCCTAATGTTTTCTTTTATTCGTATTCTTCTCATGTATTTATAATTATGTTTACACTTTATGTATCTGTCATAAATACATGCTTGACAAAATAAATAACAAAACAAAACAAAACAAAACAAAACAAAACAAATTTCCAAGTTAAACAATAGCTTAAATGGAACAAAATGCCAACTAAAGCCAGCCTACCAGCTGATAATAAATGGACAAGTGGGGAATATATGGAGAGTTTTACATGATTCATAATGAGAATGATATCAAAGTTTCGGCATCAGAAAGGCACATTCAATGAATTTCTTCAGACTTCTGAACTTAAATTCAAGGATTCTTTTTAGAACAGATAACAATGTAACCGAGAAACATTGTGATATATTTGCTATGCCATAAACTGCATGAATTCACAGGTAGCATGCATGCATACATCGTATCAAATTTTAAATCCCATTCACTGGCTAATATTGTCAATTACAAAATATTGGAGTCAAGGTTATCTCCATGACAGATAGAAATGAATTCAAATCATTTAATGGGAATGCCATTCAAAGTGCAGTTACCCATCCTTTAAAGACATCTGATCATAAACTGCAATGATTCCAGAATGATGAAACAAGCATTGTAACATCACAACATAACTTCCATTTTTTCACATTTGTATTGCAAAGTTACATAAAAGTACATTAAGAGCAGTATTATAACATTACATTGCAAGTTTTACCATTTGCCTCTTCTTGCCCCTGCCTCCCAGCTCCTACAGTATGCTTAATGAGACCGTTCAATTATGTTTTTATTGATGATGTTGTTGCTTGGGAAAAATTAAAACATGGAAAGGGCATGCAGCTTCTTAAAGCAGTTGCATCTTTTCCCAGGATCAGGCATCTACAGTACTCTCTGCAGCTGCAAATACAGTTCTAGGAAAAACAGATGTTTGAAAGATCTGCAGAAAAACACTATCTTTTCATGCAATATATTCAAAAGCACTGAAGAAATTTCATCGGTATTCTGTCCATTTCAGTTGCAAGCACTCAGTAAAAATGTGTTTTATCAAATGATTGCATTATTTTGAATTTCAGATATGTAGATTTAAAAGGGTTCATTCAAAAGGAAGGAAGGAAAAATCATAGCATATAACTGAGAAAAGAAGTCTAGGAAATAGTTTGCCTTATTTTTGTGTTTATTTTCCTAGTGTTTCTCCATCATTCCCTCATATGTACACTTTGGTATCCAGCTTTCTAATTTGCACAGGTTTGTGTGAATTTCTTTTAACTATAAGCATGCAAACTCTAAGAAAATATAAAAAATCCACATAATTTGTATTACATATTTACAGTACATATATTTGGTTCAGGAAATAAGAGTCAGATCAGTTTGCTTAAGTGTGAGACAAACAATATTCTCCAAAATCCCAGTTACAGAAAAATACTTCAATTGGCCTTATGAGCTCTGTGCCTTCAGTGCTCAACACATTCTTTGTTCTGGGTAGGGATGTAAAAGAACTTTGCCACAGATCTTGCGGGAACAAGTTTGTTTTTATCTCTAGAAAGTCCATGCTCATACAAAGTATGTCTGGCAAAAATTCACTTTTTCCTAGAACCAAGAAAAGTAAAACAAAACCTGGTTGACTTTTGGAAGTTGGTGATATCTTTTCATCCCCCCCCCCCCTTTATTATCTTCACAGTAGAAATGGCAATGCAGGCTTCTTTCATAGAGCATTTAATCCATATATCCCTGAACATCCTTTAGGAGGAATGAAAGGAAAATTCAAGATGGCAGAACATAATTATAACCTTCGAGCCACAGTGGCACAGTGGTTAGAGTGCAGTACTGCAGGCTACTTCTGCTGATCACCAGCTGCCAGCAGTTTGGCAGATCGAATCTCACCAGGCTCAAGGTTGACTCAGCCTTCCATCCTTCCGAGGTTGGTAAAATGAAGACCCAGATTGTTGGGGGCAATATGCTGACTCTGCAAACTGCTTAGAGAGGGCTGCAAAGCACTGTAAAGTGCTTTGAGGAAGTATTTAACTGCTATGTAGTACTTTATTTGCATATACATAGTCTCTTATATTTTTAGAACAGAATAACAGAGTTGGAAGGGATCTTGGAGATCTTCTAGTCCTGCTTAGGCAGGAAACCCTACACTACTTCAGACAAATGGTTATCCAACATCTTAAAAACTTCCAGTGTTGGAGCATTCAGAACTTCTGGAGGCAAGTTGTTCCACTGATTAATTGTTCTAACTGTCAGGAAATTTCTCCTTAGTTCTAATTTGCTTCTCTCCTTGATTAGTCTCTACCCATTGCTTCTTGTCCTGCCCTCAGGTGCTTTGGAGAATAACTTCTTCTTTGTGGCAGCCCCTGAGATATTGGAACACTGCTATCCTTCTTTTCATTAAACTAGACATACCCAGTTCCTGCAACCGTTCTTCATATATTTTAGCCTCCAGTCCCCTAATCATCTTTGCTGCTCTTTTCTGCACTCTTTCTAGAGTCTCCACATCTTTTTTACATCGTGGCGACCAAAACTGGATGCAATATTCCAAATGTGGCCTCACCAAGGCATTATAAAGTGGTATTAACACTTCATGTGATCTTCATTCTATCCCCCTGTTTATGCAATCTAAAGTTCAATCACCAGCACTTCATTTCTAACTGACATTTCTGCCTTCCTGACATCTGACATCCAGGAGAAGGCTGTCCACTGCTACCAGTGAAGAGCATCTTGAACAAGATGAACCAGTGATCTGATTTGGAAAATAGATATCCGGTTTAGGTCAAAATAGTATTGGGTGCCATGATGTCTTCACAAAACGATGTAAAATATATAATTTGTTTCATTTGTGAGATAATAGCTTGATGTCTGATGCCATTTCCTCTCTCTCTTCAGAGACACCAACAAACTGGAATAAGGCAGCATTCTGTATTCCCACCAGCAGCTTAAAATGTCAAAGACTAGGCATATTTATTGTGAATGATTAAATGATACCAAACTACTATATGATATGTCACATATTGATATGTGACAATAAAGAGATTCTAGTAGGGAGAGCTACAGCTATCAAATAGCTGAAGAACATTCCGATAAAATTAGAGACAAAAATCTAATCACATTGAAAATCTCATTTGACCACGAAGGATTTATAAATATAAATCAGTGGCATCTTGTTTTCTAGAAGAAAGATCTAATTCCATTTTGCATAAGATTTTTAGATTGGGGATTAACAGAATAGGCATCTTCCCAAACAAGAGTTGATTGCCCAATTGAGTAAAGTTTAATTAGTATGTAAATAACACATTCATTTACAAGTGACATTCTCCCACCTCTTCCCATGCTAAGCTGTCAGGTCGTAAGATACTACAAATATCCTGACACTAAACATTGGATTTATAAAAGAACCCTTTGGCAAAAAAAACTTAAATAAAGTGAAATGGTGGGGAAGGTGATAATTGCTTTTTTTCTTTCTTTTAGCCACTTCACCTACAATTCTCTAATAGTGAAAGTACAGAAATGTCATGACTGGAAGATGACAGTGTTGTTACATCTGTCTGACTTAAAACTGTTTGATAATGAAGTCTTACCATTAAACAAAATGTTTTAGAGTTGAAGGTTTTGCTCCAATAACATTCTTAAGCAGCTCAGTGCTCTGCTCTTGCAAAATATATCTCATCAAATGTCCAAGGCATTTTGCATCTGATAAAAAGGGCAAGATGACCCCTCCTCAATTCCATATGCAGAAGCCAAAATGGATGTCAATTTATTTATTTATTTATTTAAATTTTTATACCGCCCTTCTCCCGCGGGACACAGCCAGGATAAAAACATAACATATAAAATTTAAAAACAATTTAAAAAACATTAAACGATTTCAGCCCGACAATTTAAAACAACCCAATTAAAACCGAATTCAATTAAAACTGGGAGGACGGGATCAAGCCAGCCCTGCTAGATGGAATAAGTGCGTTTTCAGGGCCCAACGAAAAGTCCGGAGGTCTGATATCGTGCGTATCTCAGGGGCTAGGTCGTTCCAGAGGGCAGGCGCTGCCACAGAGAAGTCTTTCCCCCTGGGGGTCGCCAGCTGACATTGTCTGGCCGACAGCACCCTGAGGAGGCCCTCTCTGTGCGAGCGAACCGGCCGGTGGGAGGCAGAAGGCGGCAGAAGGCGGTCTCTCAGGTAATTAAAGCATACTTCGATATCAGCAATGGGATTGGATCCTCCACTACTTTCTCAAGGCAGCAACGCTGCAGGATAGGCATTTCAGTCTTCCAGACATGGAGAAAGCTTAGAGACTTCAAAATGAGTATTTGAGGGAGGTCATTATTGTCTTTCCAACCTCTCCTGCTTAAGGTCATTGCTTCATTCTCCCTAAAAGTGGGCTGGATCTAGAAGATACAAAGTTGGAACACAATAAGTCAGTGGCATGCATTCAATAAATGAGAATGTCCAGTTGAGCATTGTTCCCAATGCTAACACCTGTAATCATCAGAGAAGGTTTTTTTTCAATCCCCTAGATATCATAATTTAGTAAAATAAAATTGCTTTGATAGATACAGGAAACGATTCTATGATAATTGGTTTTATTTGCATTTTAGCCCATGTTGACATATTCCTTCCAGCTTGATACTTTCACTTTGTGATTAGGGATGAATGAAGTGTTCTACTTTTGATCTACGCTGATATCAATTGCTTTAATTCGGAAGCCTGTCCCAGCTTGCCTCTGCATTAATCTACAGGTTTGCTGATTTTGTGTTCTTCAGTTATAATACATATGTATTGTGTGTGTATATATAAACACACACACACACATGCATACATACATACACATTTTGGGGTATTTTACAAAATTAAAACAATTCCAATCAGAACAAGTGAAAAACTGTAGAATCTATAAATATAAGTTTGGGCAATGTAGTGTATTGTCTAACCTTTAAGAATTAATCCATATTTTCAAATCATCAGCTAATGAATAATGAGTGATATTCATACATATTTTAACTCATCAGTGATGAGAATGGATAGTATCAGACTATGAATGTGATAGGACATTTAGGCTCACCACAAGCCAGAAAATGAATCTGGTTTCATGTCCCTAAGTGCTAATCAAAATCAGTAGATCTATAACTCCTATATCGATTTATCCATGGTGAACATTGCAGCTATGTAATGGATCTTGAGTTATTTAAAGGTGGGTTTTGGTTTTTTTTGCAACAGGGCAAATATCAGAATTCTGCGACCATATTTTTGCAATGTTCACTTCTTGAAGATGTCTTATATACTATCTTAAGTGGTAAGTAAAATGAAGAGAATATGATGACATTCTTCAAGAAACAGCTTTAGGTCCTTGAAAATGATTATTTCAGTTTGCCTGCAACTATAAAAATGAGTTTTGGGTAATAGCTTTTTCTTTTATATAGCAAATGATGAACGAGCGCTTAAGCAGCCACTCATCCACCAACAAAGGCATAAAGAACATAAAAACCCCGCATGCTAACAGGGACTTGGAGGACTAAAGTCTCTTGATTTTTCAATCTGACGCTTGCACTATAAAGACAGTCATTTATCGTTCTTTCTGTTTCAAACTATATAGAGATTTCCACAGTGAAATTCAACCCCTTCAATGCTTATTTGTTGCATCATTTTTTTTTAAAAAAAAACCTCAACGAGAAATATATTTGATGATGTCGTGTTTTCCAAATTTTATTGAGTATGCTGTTCATGTCTGAGATAGATGAAATCTTGTTTGAATATATCCTGCAGTATTTGCTAAACTGCAACTCAGTGATCGCATTAAGATATGGAAAATTCGGTATGAGATGCCTTCACTATGTTGAGTGTTCTGTATATATTCACTGTACTTGAATGTACTGGATAGAGTAAATCTTTATCCCTTGAATGTTTGCCTTATTTTGATATCTATTATAATAAGGTACACTTTCTGATTAAGTACAACAATTCAAAGGTAACAGTATGGTAGTAAATTAAATTAAACTAAACTAATGTTGAAATCCTATTGGTCCCTAGCAGGACTTCAAATACAACAAATTGTTTGCATGCAAACATTCCTAGAGATAGAAGATACGTCTCACAGGTTTTTGGTACTGGAGCACTTTAACCTACATGCCCTCGGAGGAGGTTCTGGATGGGCTTGGGAGTTCATGACCTCTATAGTGACCATAGGCTTGTCCCAAAAGATCTGTCACGTGTTTGTAGTCATATGTTCAACCTAGCTTTTATCTTGGAGCAGATGTAACATAATGTGAAAAGAAAAAATGCCATTAGTTCTTTGATGTAGTCAGATTACTTTAAGGCTTACATAGCCCTACAATGATCTGTTCCAGGTGTCTGATGGGTTTTCTGATGGGGTTAATGGAAATCCCCAGGGATCTTGTGAGCAATTTTTCTACAAATAACACTTATCACTGGAACAGGAAGGTGGCAAAGGATTGGACAAGAATGTCCCTGAGCAGCAGTTCCTACTGTTAGTATATCAATATGCTCCTTGATTTGTTGAGATGAAGCACCTAGAATTAGTTAGGAAAAAGAGAATAAACACAGATAATTACCTTAAGAGTAACATTGTAGTGAAACAAATAGTTGACTTCAAAACTACTGGCCTTTAGAAAAGCTACTACAACATGGCTCTTTCCCTGGGCTTCTCTCTGAGTCATAAAAGGAGCCTGAGTGGCGTAGGAGGCTAATGCCTCCTACTAAGGCAGCATTTAACATCCAGCTGCCTGCAATTACTGTGAGTTCAATTCTCACCAGGCTCAAGGTTGACTCAGCCTTCCATCCATTCTAAGGTGGGTAAAATGAGGACCCAGTTTGTGGGGGCAATAAGCTGACTTTGTATAAAATATACAAAAGTATGAAGGCTATTGCTTAACGCATTGTAAGCCTCCCTGAGTCTCCAGAGAAGGGCGGCATATAAATATAAATTAAAAAAAAAAAATCAGTGGTGGGTTGCTCCCAGTTTGGACCGGTTCTCAAAAAACGGTAGTAAAACCAGTAGGTGGCTCTGCCTACCACCCCGGATGTCATCATAAATGATCTGCGCATGTGCAGAAGCTCGGCGTGTGCGTGAGCGAAGCTCAGCGTGCATGCGATCCCTTTGCGAACAGGTAGTAAAGGTAAGTAGCACTCACCCTTGGTCATAATATACTGGAGTCCCAGTTGTTTGATGGTTGGATTACCATTTTATTGTTTTTGCGTTTCACAGCTGTTTGTTGGTTTATGCATTTTGGTTTTTCACTTTTGTTAGATTTTATTACTTTTTCTTTTGTAAACCACCCAGAGTCATCTTGGTTGTGTTGGGCAGCCATATAAATGTTTTAAATAAACAAATATGCATATTTCTTGTTTACTGAATCTACAAATTTTCCTCCAGTACCTATTTGAAGATCCCTTTGCAGGCCATTTATAACATGCTTGTGATGTTTATTGCAAATGAAATCACTCGCATTCCCTCAGAATTGATAATCAAGAAACCATCCATCTCCTGTGATTATTTGGAAGTTTTTTGAGCTTTTGAGAACTGAGGAAGTGAATAAGGTCCTTATTGGTATAATTGTGCCACCTGCAAAAGCTATCCATGTACCCTTTTGCTCATTTTAGTTGCAAGATAGGGTATGTCTTATTGAATTTGGGAGATACCAGTGCCTCAGTGAGAGAAGCTATGGCATGATCCACCTTGAAGGAGGAAGTGTTATATCCCTCTTACCATAGACAACTACAGGCAAATCTCCAACCTCCATATTTTAGAAAGGTTTTGAAGAGAAAAATAAGACTTAAGTCATCAGGGGCATGATTTTCTGGACTCTTTTCAGTAGGATTCCAAGTGTGAACATTTAATGAAAATACTGGTAAAATCACTTTGGTCAGGATCTGACTGGAGGGAATGAACATCTACCATTTCTACCTGTAAGTCACTTTCAGTAACATTGATCACCTTCTCCTTCTGGACTACTTGAGAATGTTGGAAATTGGATACAGTATTCTGCATGATTCTACTCCTTTCTACCTCTGGTTCCACATGGTGTGCATGAGAAATGTGATGTGCATGAGCAATGAATAGTCAAGCCCATTATTGCTACAATATAAGATACTACCAAACCTGGCCTCTCCCCCATCCTTGAATGCTATTTAACATCTCTATAACAGGTAGATATCAAGGCCAAGCGGTTTTTGCCAAGATTTTGTTTTTGTGTCGGATGTGATCTTTTGGGGACTCAGAAACACTGAAAGAAGTGACTTATGCTTTCTTCCCTTCACACTTGAACTATTGTAGCACATGGCTTCCTTTGAAGATCACTTAGAAGTTTCAACTAGTCCATTATGCAGCAACTTGTCTTCTTCTAGCAACTGCAGCTTAATCAATAATGAATGCTACAATCACTCTACTGATCACCAGGGGTGATATCCTCTGAAGTCTGTTACCAGTTCTGTGAGTCTGCTACCGAGCACACATGCTTCGTGTGCGCATGCGCGCTTTGTGCGCATGCATGCCTGAGGCGCACCACGCAGCACTAAAAAAGGAACATTTTGAAGCCTTCTGAGTCTGCAAAGGTAAGTAGAACAGCGAGGGGGGGAAATCTGCTATGCCACGTGATTTAGATTAGCTACAAAGCAGGAAAATTGACAGTTCTAGCTAATATAAATAGTGTGTCACAGCTGATCGTCGCCCAGCTGATCGTCAGAAATACTGATTCTACCGAACCAGTCCGAACTGGTAGCATTTCACCCGTGCTGATCACCAGTTTGCTTCTAATCCAGTTGGATATGTTGGTAATTATCTATAAATCCATGCCTTAACTCCAAGGTACTAATAACACCATCTCTCCCAGTACCCCATGAAGAGAAATTAAGGGAAATGAAGTTCCACAACATGCCTTTTCAGTGGTTACCCCCATATTTTGGAACATCTTGTTCTCTAAGGTCTGGAGTACCCTGACTTCCAAGACATCCTTGGCTATTTCACAGGGCATTTTAATGCTATGTCTGAGATTCCTTAGTTAATTTATGGATTTACTTTGTATTAATCTTTTTAAAGTTATTCTGTTCCATTTTAAACTACTTTAAGTTTAAGAGAGTAATCAATATATAACATTTGTATGAATCAAAAAAATAGTCTTCATGATCCATGGAGCAGAGGTGGGTTTCAGCAGGTTCTGACCAGTTCTGGAGAACTGGTAGTGGAAATTTTGAGTAGTTTGGAGAACTGGTAGTAAAAATTCTGACTGGCCCCACCCCCATCTATTCTCTGCCTCCCAAGTCCCAGTTGATCGGGAGGAAATGGGGATTTTGCAGTAACCTTCCCCTGGATTGGGGAGGGAATGGAGATTTTACAGTATCCTTCCACTGCCATGCTCACCAAGCCACGCCCACCAAGCCATGCCACACCCACCAAGCCACGCTCAAAGAACTGGTAGTAAAAAAAATTGAAACCCACCACTGCCATGGAGGCCCCATGGAGAAAGACAAAACAGCCTGCAGCAATTGTTGCCTCACATTTAGCATGACTACAGAGAAGACATTCTCTAACTCCCCAGACAACACACTTCCCACTGAAGATGTTAAAGGAAATATCTTCTTCAGGAGGACTGAACCATCTTAAGTTGTGAACCAGAAAATCAAATATCAGTTTCCAAATGACATCAATGATACACTTCCTATTTTTCAAAGCGGATGGAAATTTCCAGAAGAAATAGTGAAGTCTAGGCATCTATCTAAAGTCATTTCCACAGACAAAATATTATAACTGGGATTTCAAAATCTTAAACCCAAGATATTTCTTTGTAGATATTTTGCACTCCAACAAGAGTTGAAGACCGATTGGATTCTGAAAGGTATTAAGATGATGAAAGGTATTTTAGTTTTACTTGCCCTGGGTGCAGAATTATAAATAGCTACTGCATAAAGTCTAATAGCACTGCTTGTTTTATTTTCTTATTAAAGGAAGAATCATGAACATAAATGAAAGAGGCAAACATGCCTAATAATTGTGTTGTATTTTGATATGACCACTTTTCCAGTAAGGAAAATAGAACTGAAATCCCATCAAATCCTATTTTTGTAAGCATGTGTTTTCCATATTTCCAAGCTATGGGTGATCTAGAGAAATCTTTTAATTGCCTTGGATTTGTGCAATTTGTGTTTCAGCTGCCTAAGCATTAACTAAAAGAAAACCGTATGATGTGATATTCTAAAAATGTTTAGGCATGTTTTTCTCCCAATAATAAAATAATTATACATAACTAGTCATTTTTACTTCAAGCAAATTATGTCCTGTTGAAGCATGAAAAGAGAGTTCTTGGCACTCTTCAGAGTTCTTATTTTTTTAAAAGTATTATTTGACAATAGATTTCTATGTGAATAATATGTTCAATAGCAGTTAGTGGCAGAATAGCATTTCATTCCAAATGGGCTTCTTGGTAAATTGTGTTTAATACTGTGGTTCTCTGGTTCTTTTAAACAAACACTGATACTTTTAACCAGCATCTTATAAGAAGATGCTGGTTAATAGCATCCTATAAGAAGCATCTTATAAGATGGGTAGTAGGTTTAAATTTAGATATATAGACATTTTCTAGATGATGATGATGATGATGATGATGATGATGATTGGATTTTTATACCGCCCTTCTCCTTTCGGACTCAGGGCGGTGAACAGCCAGAATAAAACATTTGTATATAAAAGTTAAAATAATTTTAAGATAATTAAATAAAGTTTGGCCCATAATTTTAAAACAGGATTAAATTGGTTCTGCTATTTAAAAAACGAATAACAGATTTGTTAACAGAATAACAGAGTTGGAAGGGACCTTGGAGGTCTTCTAACCACAGTAGTTGCCTACTGTTACATTTAGGGGTGGAATCCTTTGTCTAAGGTGTGATGATAGACAGGTGGAATATAAATGCTGTAGGAGTAGAATACAGTCCTTTTTTATTCCTCTCCAAATTGTGATTATAATTAGTAGAGTCTATAAGCCTTATAACTGGAATTGTAAGTCAGTGGTCAAGTTTGATTACAGATAGTCCAAGATACCATTCCTTAGACCAGGGATCTTCAAACTTGGCAGCTTTAAGACTTGTGAACTTCAACTCCCAGAATTCTCCAGACAGCTATGCTATGAATTCTAGGAGTTGAAGTCCACAAGTCTTAAAGCTGCCAAGTTTGAAGACCTCTGCCTTAGACATTCATAAAGCTCCCCAGTTTGTCATGCTTTCTAATGGAACACTCTCACTATCAGTAACAGTAACAGAGTTGGAAGGGACCTTGGAGGTCATCTTGTCCAACCCCTTGCTCACACAGGAGACCTATACTAGGGATTCGAACTGCCGAACTGCCGATCTTTCTGACCGACAATGTCAATGTCTTAGCCACTGAGCCAGACAACCACTGAGTAATCATAGTAACTATGACATTTTTTTCAATCAAAAACCTCAGTCAAAATCCTGTGTTTATACTGAGAATCCAAATACTTATCTACTCCAGAGCTGACCCATCACTGCTCGTACTAATTCCCTATGAGGGTATAGTATCAACTTCCCACCCAGTTTGCAGGTCTTGACGTCTTTTTGTCTATGCAGACATAAGGAACCTTGCAGGTATTTTAGCCCCTGTTTAAATGAAGTAAGTACTTTGTGCTAAACATTTTCCTGGGACAAAAGGTGGAATGAGTTAAATCTTGATTGCATGGTTATTCTAACATCAGCATTGTGTAGCCCAAATGCACAGAAATCACCTGATGCAGGCCTGCCTGCAGAGTTGATATTCTGCTTTCTTTTGACTCCTATTAAAAACAAAATAAAACCAACTCTCAAACATTTCAGTTCTCTTCTTCTCTCAGATGTAAAGGGATGATAGCAGGATATATATGTATGTAAGCTTATATGTCACACCAGTGAGATGAAAAGTAAGACATTTGTAATAAATAATATCTCCTGTATATTGTTTTCTCCAGCAGAGTAGTCACAGCAGAGTCTTTTGTGATGCTCTTGTGTACGTTATGACTTCCATAAAGGAACCTCAGACCTGTTTGGAAGCTACCCTACCCATTCTGGAAATTACAGGAGCCTCTAATGAACAGAGAAATAACAGCAGTTTACAGCTGGTGACAGGCAAGACATAGAACGAATTCCGTACGGGATTAGTCAAGTGTATGCCATTGTATAAAACTCTACATTGGATTTATTGTAATGATACTACTAGGCTAGAGTTTGTTTGTTTCCAAGTAGAAAAGGGGGATTAGATATCATTTAAAACATGAAAGTCTGATTTGGCTTTTGCTCTACTGGCATGGTGACAGTTGGATGGTGATTCCTTCTCTAGTTATATCTGAACAGACATGCATTAATAATCTCTGAGAGAGATATTTCAGTGGTACATTAAACAGGAATGTTTATGGAGATTCCCAGTCATCCAGGTCATGGTTATCCCAAAGAGCTTTTTTTCCTAAAGACAACTGGACTTTGTTTTTTCCTTGAAGAGGTTTTGCTTCTCGTCCAACAAGCTTCTTCAGTTCTTTTGGGATTTAACTGGAACATTAAGAAGTAAAAGAGAAGTATCTGTAAGATGCAATAAGACTTTGGAAGCCAACCACTACTTTAGCTTCCAAGCCCAGACAGAGTCAACCATCAGCTGCCATCTGCTGCGGTTTTAAGTCTGACTTCATGGGCATATTCATGTCAGACTTTTGGGGGAAGATGTCTTGTTTTCTGTTTTTTGTTTCAGTCTACCAGCCAAGTTCTTTTTTAATATAAATGTTATCGAAAATCTTGTTTATAATAATCAAAACTAGTCTATTTTTATTGGCACCTCTCCTTCCCTGTTTACAGAACTTTGGGTCAATTTTGAAATATTATTTACTTCCTCTTCCTCATCCATGCCTTCCCTAATTGTTGCATGTATTGTATATTGCTTGGAAACCAGATATGTTGGTGGTATGTTTTCTGGATGCTTGAAAGAATCAGGTAGTCAGAATAGGAAGTGTAAAGGTTGAGGATATGATTTGTGGTGACACAGAATTTACTTTAAAGTGAAACTCCAAAGTTTCTTAACTGATCTGGATATTAATTAAGATCGGTGTGGTGGTAATACAGCAATACGATGGCAAGTCATCCAGAACATTATAATAAAGATACAGTTGAGCACAAAGCCATTCTACAAAGTTTTAAAATTGTCTGCTTCATTTTGAGTATGTGGAAAGCGGTTCTGAATTAATCCTTATTATTGTATTTGAACACAATATAATTTAGGCTTTGTTTTTCCTTGCATTTCCTTCCTTCCTTCCTTCCTTCCTTCCTTCCTTCCTTCCTTCCTTC
>WNWU01000018.1:19706092-19735371 GCA_012654045.1 Ptyas mucosa | reverse complement strand
TTCCTTCCTTCCTTCCTTCCTTCCTTCCTTCCTTCCTTCCTTCCTTCCTTCCTTCCTTCCTTCCCTCCCTCCCTCCCTCCCTCCCTCCCTCCTTCCTTCCTTCCTTCCTTCCTTCCTTCCTTCCTTCTATATATTTTCTAGTGACCATCACAATATGAAAACCCCTATGTTTGAGGTGTGCCAGGAGCCCTCATTTGCTTTCCCCAGAGCTGGGAAAATTATTTTGTTTCAGCAGGGGGCTGGAGCTTACTTTAAAGTACCTTTGTCAGAGTTGTGTATGCATACATATAGAGAGAGAAAGAGAAAAAAAGATTTGCCTTCAGGTTCTTGACTGCTGGATTTCTCATAGGGAAGGGACTTCAAGCATCACCTCCCTGCTGGCATGCATAGGCCATGTAGATTTCACCTGGAGGAGACATTCCCTACAGTGTCCTGGAGCTAAGCCAGATAAGGCTTTATAGGCCTCAACCAGAATTCTGAATTGGAAAATCTGTTGGCAATCAATGCAGCAACTCATATGTTATTCCCCAGTAATATAAAAAGTACTTTAATAAGAACTGCTCAGTTCTAATTCACATATTATTGAACTACAGATCAGAGTTTTTTTACAGAAGAATTTATGCAGAACAATTAACCTCCTAGGACATTCCTAAATGGTTGCTTAAGTCCACTGAGAAAGCAAATGGACCCCACTACCAACAAGGCAATAGTATTTTGGGCTCTTGCTATCATACCACTTCACTAGCAGGGATAGTGAGTTTTTGAATAGGTAGAAACAGCAAAGTTTAAATAAAATGCTGGTTTCACAACAGGACCTGATAATAGAGTTGGTTGGTTGACAAGGGACAAATTCACTTCCCTCATGGAACTGAAGTCACACCTGGAAATGTCTTTTAGTTGTTTATTTTCTTAGACATGTACAGGTTCAATATGTTATCACATACATTTACTGTCTTTTTACCTACTTTAAGAAAGTTGTCTCTTTTTTTTGTCCGTCTCTCCAAGCAGGAATTTCCAAATGTGTTGTTAAACAACAACTCAAAACAACTTCACCTGCTTCAAAATTTTACATCCAAAATCTTCTAAAACCTTTAACTGGGCTTCTCCTATATATTTTAAATATTAAAGCTAGTCTACGTTTTTGCTGTGGTATCACAGCAATTAAATGTCATCTTGAAAAGGACTATTATTGGTTTATTTTATAACATAGGAAAAGTCCCAAGTGAAATTGTTCTCCATCAGAGCTGCTTTTGAACAAATTCCATCCTTACTGCTTACATTAGTTGTTCAAGCATTTAGATTCTAAATGGAGAATCTATTCAACAGAAACACCAAAGTTCTCCCAGTCAAACATGTTCTTGATTCAATACATTACAAAGAGCCTTCTCCAGTTTGATGTCTTTCGTGTATTTATAAATCCCCTCATGACTGTTCATTGTCATGCTTTCAGCATATGTTGGGAATGTAGTCCAAAACAGATAGAAGAAACCAGGTTGGGGAAGAAAAACATAGAACATATTGAGTTGGATTTAGACTTGCTCTTACATCTCTTACATAGAGTTCAAATCTTAAAATCAGCAGCCTTACTATTTATAATAAGTTGCTGAAATCCCCATTCTGTGAATAAAAAGGCAAGATATAAAGGGAAAAAACAATTCCATTCTTTCAGTAATCTTGTTCTAAATTTGACAAAATCTGGATCTAACCTGTCGGATGTAGCTCCTATACTTTACAAGTTTCCAGACAGTCTTTGCAACAAAGACAACAGACTTGCAGCAAATCATGCAAGGTCCTGAAGGTGCTACAAAAGTCTTTTTTTTCCCCTGTTTACAAGATTGTTGTGAAGCTTCCATCATTGAATATGGATGAAATGCTCTGCATACTTTTATTCTACAAAAGTGCCAGATATTCTTATGAGTTTTTTGAGAATTTATCTCATGGCCTCTTTTGTTTGTAGGAATAACGAGGGAAAGCACTTTGGCCTGCAATTTCCACTTTTGTGGAATGGAACTCTTATGGATGGTTTCATGTTTCTCCAGCCCAATGGATAATTTATCCTCAATGAAACTGGTAATATCAATGAGCAATTGTGTTGCCCACGAGACACAATGGTTTCATGGGAAACACAATTCACCCTTACAGTCCTGCACCACTCTTCTTTTTCATTTTCTATTTGCAGGGACACTTATATCAGCAACAAATACATGGTGGTAGAGTCATTTTTGAAGAGGTGACCATCAGGAGAACTCCAACTGCAATTCTTGGTTTTCCAAGAGAGCAATTTGCTAGCAAACCAAAAATATGTTTTTGGGAAATTCAATCTATTGAATTTACTATATTTATCCCACAACATTTTCAATGTACCTTGCATTTTCTAATTGATCTAATCCACATTACCATAAGAGGGAGGAAAAAAAGTCACAGTAGTCAAATTGCCAGTGGATCACTTGATCCAGTCACCTGATAATGTTAGTCACCAAACTGAAAACAATTAGACTGACATACGGTTTTTGTTCAGAACATATGCTGTCATTCTTGGTAATCAAAGTAATAACTGCAAGGGTTTTTTCTTTCAATTTGTTTCTTTCCATCTTGCCTGTGGATTTTTCTCCCCATCGAAATGTCTTCCTAGATTTGGAATTCTAAGCTGTACTATCTTTACTGTCTTATTTCTAAAACACAACAATAAAATTTCATTGTTCCATTTGAAAACATTTTCCAAATGTTGTACTACACATCATACTAAAATACTAAACCAAATCTCATTTATTTTGTGTTACTTATGTAAATGTAGCTATTTCTCTCACATACCTTTCTCAGTGTAGATATTTTCTGTGTTAACACTGAGAAGGAAAACAGATACCGATAACAGCTACCGATACAAAAACAGCTTCCTGAGAGAATAATGGCAACTAATAAAGAATCTCCCAAAGTTCAGCCAAAATGCCCATTCTGATTTCTCTGTTCTTAAGTTAAATGGAGAAATGGGTTGGGAGGAGGTGGAGCTGGGATTAGAGTTGGTGTATTTTTTTTTTTATTGAAAAAGTTTTACCAATACAAATTTTCCCCCTTTTTTCCCCCCCTCCCTAACCCAATATTATAAAATACATATAAAAACAATATATAATTCCATCCCATCCCCACCCTAACCCTCCCCCCTCCCTCTTCCCTCCCCCCCTTGACTTCCATTATATGCAATGTTAATATTCCCAAACAATATATATGTTATTCAATCTTCCATATCTTTTTTCTATATTTACTAACATACTAACATAATCATCTCAGCTAAAAGCGATATAATATTTTCTAGTCTGATACTTATTCTGTACATACTCAATCCATAATTTCCATTCCTGTATATACTTCTCATGCGTCTGGTCTTTTAAAAAAGCTGAAACCTTTGCCATTTCTGCAAATCCAGCCATCTTCTGGGTCCATTGGTCAACAGTCGGTAAAACATCACTCTTCCAATGTTGGGCAATCAACAACCTAGCTGCTGTCACCATATACAAAATCAATTTAGTTTCACCCAGTGTAAAGTCTTTAGCTATACCCAATAGAAAAAATTGCGGAGAAAATTGTATTTTTTTCTTTAAAACATTTTGCATAACCCACCAAATTTTTATCCAAAAAGCCCTCACTTTCCTGCAAGTCCACCATATATGATAATATGTAGCATCTAAACAATCACATCTCCAACATTTTGGCTGCACATTAGGGTACATGCAAGACAATTTCTTGGGGTCTAAATGCCATCTATAAAACATTTTATAAAAATTTTCTCGTAAATTTTGTGACTGTGTAAATTTAACATTCTGAACCCATATTTTTTCCCATGTTTCCATCATAACTGGTTGAGAGAAATTTTGTGCCCATTTAATCATACAATCTTTAACTAGCTCATTTTCTGAATCCCTTTCTAACAAAACATTATAAACTCTCTTAATATGCATTGGACCTGTCCGCTTTATCTGTTCAACCAATTCTACTTCATATTCCATTAAACCAGTTTGTTGATCTTCTTTCCATCTCATCTGTAATTGATTGTACTGCAACCAAGTCAACGATTTCCCTTCTTCCAACAGCATATCCAAAGTCTTCAATCGCCACCTGCCCTCTTCAAAGTAAAGTAACTCTTTATATAAAAAACCCCCGAGTGACTTAATATTTGTATTCCACATGGTATCAGCAAGATCCAGCCAAAACGGAATCTTGTAATCCCAATTAATTCGGTGCCTTCTCCAGACTCTCAACAAGGCATTTCTGAGTAGATGACTATTGAACACTTTATCCACTTTGTTATCATAAAATAGGTATGCATGCCAACCCCAAACCAGGTCATGACTTTCTATATTCAACAAATCAGTCTTAGTTTTCCCAAACCAATCACTTAATTGTATCAATGCAGTTGCTTCATAATATAGTCGAAGGTTTGGGAGTTTAAGACCACCTCTCTCACGAGTATCTTGCATTATTTTCAGTTTGACTCTTGGTTTTTTATCATTCCAAATGAATTTATTCAGTCCTTTTTGCCATTCTAGCAATGGTTTGTCTGATTTAAGCACCGGTATCATTTGAAATAAAAAAATAAGTCTAGGTAAAACATTCATCTTTACTGCTGATATTCTTCCAAGCAGTGATAACTGCAGTTTCTTCCAGTTTTGCATATCTTTTTGTATCTTTTGCCACAGAACCTCATAGTTATTTTGAAACAGTTTAGCATTGGAGTCTGTGATTTGTACTCCTAAATATTTGACCTTTGAAACAATCTCAAAACCTGCCATTCTTTCCAGTTCCTTTTTTTTGCTCTCTGTCAAATTTTTGACAATCATTTTAGTTTTCTTCTGATTCAGCCTAAAACCAGATACCATGCCATAATCTTCTATGATATTTTTCATCTGGATTATTGAATTCATAGGTTGTGATAGGGTAACAACCAGATCATCTGCAAATGCCTTAGTTCTGTAGTCCTCTTGCCTTATGGCTATTCCAGTCAAGGAGTTCGAATCCCGTATTGCGTTAAGTAAGACTTCTAAAGTTAGAATAAATAATAGCGGGGATAATGGACAACCTTGTCTGGTGCCTTTTTGTATGTTGAAATTCGATGTTAAACATCTGTTAATAATAAGTTGTGCATATTGTTCTTGATAAATTGCACCAATCGCTTGTATAAACCGCTCCCCCAAATCCATTTTTTCCAAAGTCTTAATTATAAAGTTCCAATTCACTCGATCAAAGGCTTTTTCCGCATCCAAAAAAACCAGCACTGCAGAGATCTGTTTATTCTTATCTAGATAGTCCATTAAGTCTATAACTTGCCTAACATTCTCCTTCATATATCTGCCTTCAATAAATCCTGCTTGGTCATGATGAATTATCTTTTGAATAACTGGCATCAATCTGTTGGCTAGTACTTTTGCAAAGATTTTATAGTCTGTGTTTAATAAAGATATTGGTCTATAATTTTCTGGTTTCTTAGGACCTGATTCTTCTTTCGGAATCAATGAAACAAAAGCTGTTTTCCATGAGGAAGGTATCTTACCTCCTAGTTGTATATTACAAAATAAATCTTTAAGATGCTGAATCATTTCTTCCTGTAAAGTTTTATAATAAATTGCAGTTAAGCCGTCCGTCCCTGGAGCTTTAGCTGTTTTTAATTGTTTTATAGCAAAACTGATCTCCTCCACTGTTATCAATTGTTCCAAGCTTTTCTTTTGAGTCGTTGAAATTTTTGAAATTCTCTTGTTTTCTAAATATTCATCTATGGTAATATTCTGTATGTCATCTTTAGCATATAACTTAGTATAATATTCCAAAAAGGCTTTTTTAATTAGATCTTGTTGATAAACTTCTTTATCAGCATATTCAGTACTATCAATAATTCGTGTCGATGCTTGTTTCCTCAAAGTATACGCCAACCACCTGCCCGGTTTGTTAGCATTGGAAAAGGTATTATGCTTTGCAAATTGTAAGTTAGTTGCCGTTTGGTCTGCTATAAGCATTTGAAATTGATCCTTCAGAAGTTTTATAGCCATTTGCAATTTTCCATCTGTTGGTTTTTGTATCAGTTGTTGTTCTTTCTTTTTTATCCCAGATTCCAATTGTAGTCTTTTCTTCTGCTGATTCTGCCTGTGTTTAGAATTCATTTGAATTAGTACTCCCCGCATATATGCTTTAGCTGCATCCCAAACTGTTTCAATAGGGATACCTTTATTCAGGTTAAATTTAAAAAACTCCTTTAAATGCTTTTTAAGTTCAATTATATTTTTTTCATATCTAAATAGATTCTCATTTACTCTCCAGGATCTTCTTTCTCTTTTGCCCATCTCGATTTCCATCCAGACCGGACTGTGGTCAGTCAAAGTTCTAGGAAATATCTTTATTTTCTTTACTTTAGAAAGTAAGTTAGAAGTTAAGAGAAAAAAATCTATTCTGTCTGTGCCTGTCTGAGTAAAAAGTAAAGTCCAATTCATTTGGGTTTCGAATTCTCCAAATATCTTTCAATTCCAAATCCTCTTTCAGTTCAAAAAAAGCTTGTGGTAGTTTATTCCCTATTTTGGCCGTAGTTTTTTTATCCAATCTAGGTTGGATTACTCCATTCCAGTTGCCCATTATTATAATGTTTGAATAATCCCAATCCAGAATTTTTAAATGAAGCAACTTGTAAAAATTTTCTTGCTGTTGGTTTGGGGCATATATTCCGACCAACAAGATTGGTCCACCATCTGTAATAACTTCAATTGCGATATATCTTCCATCTTTATCTACTTCTATAGTTTTAGCTGCAAATCTCTTGTTTATATATATCACCACTCCATTCTTCTTTTCCAAATTTGAAGCAACAAATTGCGTTCCCAATTTTGAATTTATCAAGTATTTCTGATCTTGCAATTTTACATGAGTCTCCTGTAAGCAAATAACATCATTATGAAATTGTCTCAAATAGTGAAATATCTTCCTTCTTTTTTGCGGAGAATTCAGTCCGTTAACATTCCAAGACAAAAATTTAAGTGCCATTTGACCCTGTCTGAAGTTTTGAGAGCAATTGTTGAAGATTCTCTCCTACGGTAGCAATCTTCAGTTTAGCTCCTCCCATGACTTCAGCTTGCTGCTTATCTTTGGATCTTTTTTCACGCTGTGGCTTAATATATTCTTGCTGCTGTTGCTTCATTTGTTTAGACATTGCTCTGGTTATACGTTGCTCTTCCATTTTGGATGTTGTTACTTCCAAAGCCATCGCCTCCTCTGTGATGGTTTTAGACATTTCTTCCAAAGGAGAAGCTTCAAATGGTGCAAAAGGGTCAACCACAACACCACCTACTGCTCCCATTGACTCTCTTGCCTCCCTTTGCGACTGCCTTATTTGTGCTTCTGTTTCTTAATCAATCTCAGCTTGTAGTTGAACTTCCTTATCTATTGGTGAAGATGTGCGTGGAGGAGGAGAGCCCGCTTTCAAAACGTTATAATAAAATTCTTCTGCTTTTTCAATAGTGTTAAGGCGGTATCTCACTCCTCGCAGCCTCAATATTACACCTATTGGCGCATCCCACCTGAATTGTATGTTCTGTCTTTTCAATTCTGCCACCAACAATCCAAAATCCTTTCTATCTCTTAACATTTTGGGTGGTAATTCTTTAAAAACTCCAATCTCACTTCCATCAACTTGAACTGTTGTAACAAAGGAATTTTGCAAGATTTCATTTCTCATTCTTCTGTCTGTAAAATATATAACCACATCTCTAGGCAGTTGTCTTTGTACCGCCACACGAGAATTAACTCTGTACACCTTGTCCATCTTGCACAAAACCATGTCTGGTTCCACTTTCAACATAACTGCCAAAGCCTCTGCGCAAATTTTCCTGAGATCTTCCCTGGTGTTCTCTTTTACACCTCTCAGTCTAATAGCATATTCCATTGATCGAAATTGCATCATAGTAATCTCATTTTGCATTTTTTGTGTAACTTCTTCCATTTCTATCATTCTTGAATCAGAAGCTCTAAATTTGGTCTCCATCTCTGAGGCAAGATTCTCCACTTTTTTATCAATCTGCAACACTACCTCAGACAGGCCTTTAACCACTGTTTGAATATCTTGTTTAACTGCATCATATTTCTCTTGAACCATTCCTTTAACCTCCTTCTCTGATCTTTGAATTTCTTTAATAATAAGGTCATATTGACTTTCTTCCTTTGTCTGAGATTGCAACTGCGCTGTTTGAGGCTGTTTCTGTTTATGTGTGGGGGAGCCCCCCCCCCTGGTTGCTTTGTTGCCATTTTGCCTCTTAAAGATCTTCCTTTTCCACAAACTCTAGCAACTTTTCCCAAAAAGTTCTCCAGATTCAATCAGGTCTATAAAAGTCAATTAGTATTTTTATTTTATTTTATTTTATTTTTGGTTACTTTTCTGCCTCTTCCAGCTGGATTTGTTACTTTAAAATGTAGCCAGATACACTGATCAGATTACTTTTACTTTCAGCTGTTCTCCACTGAAAGCAAGCGCCATTTTTTTTCCCCGTTCTCAGACCCAGATTACTTTCACTTTAAGAACTCTTTAAAATAGTCCAAAAAACTTCCAATACTTGCTGTTTAATAAGAAGTTTCAGATCTTCCTTATTTTTCGCTGTTGTTGGTAATGCTGCCGCGCTGTCTTGCTCTGCTTTAAAGCAGAGTTTCCCAGTCGTCTGGAGCTTCAGCGGATTGGATAGGGAGTCCCACCCTGTTAACTCCCCAGAAGCAAAAAAAACTTTCTGGGGGTCTCCCAGGGGACTCTACCTGCAGCCGCCGGCTCTCCTCACAAGCCCTTCACGTCTCAGAGTTTTTCGAGCCGTTTCAGTTGCCGAAACGGCTCTTTTACGGGCGATCGGGCTGGCAGTCTTTAAAAGACCGTCAGCGATGGCTCACGGCAACAGCAGAAGTCCCAGAGTTGGTGTATTGATCGGTACATCTGTGTATACATGAATGTATTTTCAGCCATTTTAGTTTAGCCATCCTTCAGCTTCACCTAGGCTATTATGGCTCCAGTTGGCTTTTTGGATTTAGGTGAATTTCTGAAGCAGTGAAGTTCCTCTACCTGTCAAGCCACAACACAAAGTCCTAACAAAAATGCAAACAAACAGAATTTCACATTATGCAAGACCCTCTCAGATAAAAGAAGCTGTCAGCTTCAGAGTTTGCCCTGAATACAAAGAAAGCATTGAAGGGACAGAACAAGTGTGTTCTATCTCACTATCTCTCTTTATATATTAGTGCAAATGAAATTACACCTCCTTTTGCCAGCCTGAAGGAAATAAGCAATGGGCTTAGATGATATTCCCTACTAATGTATCAAAAGGAAACATGATTAGTATTGCAGTAGTACCTACTGGTAATTATTTTAATGTTGTATAAGTATCACATTCAAGCAAGTCATAGATCTTCCTAAAGTTGCACCCATTTTGATGTGTATTTTTATTATTGTACAGGTGACCAATATTCAGCTGTTCCATTGAATGTTGCTGCTTCTTGATGTCATTATTGTATCTAAAAGTTGGAAGGGACCATCTGGTCACTGAGTCAGCTCTAACAAGGTGCAGGAATCCCAGCAGAAAAATACTCAGTGGTGTATCTACTTAAACATGTACAGAAAGGAGGAGCCACTCCATCTAACTGAGGTCATCCTTGTTCACACTCATACAGAACTTTCAGCTGTCAGAAAGTATGGAAAAATCGGGACAAATATATGCAAAAGAGAATGCTAAAGCTTTTGTACATTTCCCCCCTCAAATTATTGGAAATACCGGATTAAGCAACCACTAAAGAGAAAATAATTTTATTTGTGTATATTTTTCCTTTTGGCTTAGCCCCATTTATTCTGGCTCTTAATGTAGCACAGAAGGCAGAAGATTACCTTTACCCTTCCAAATGATGCCCAGCCCTGTAGTAGCCAATATGGGCACAGAAACAAGAAAGGCACTGAATGAATGCCAATATATTTCCAGCTAGTGGTGATATCTACTAAAAATGGAAAATACTGCTAACGTGAATTAAAATATTCTGCCCTTTTCCCCAAAGTCCTGTCATAGCCTACCATGACTAAGAAAAATAACCCAGTGTGAGACTAAGAAGATGAGGGGACAGGTTCAGATAACAAAGTTGTTTTCAATCTACTCCAATGCTCTAAATGACAAGTGTATACCATTTAACTTTTCCCACAAATCTTCTGTGGGGAAAAGGAAAGCATTGCACTTGAGCGTATTGACACCAAACTGATTTGTCTCTTCAGACACATGTATACAGAGGCAGCCCTTAGTCAAGGATTTAATTGTTAAGAGAAGTTGCACCATGTCTGCCCTCCAGGCCCACAGAGATGATGGGTCTCTTCATTGAGCCATGAAATAGCCATGTGTTGCTGCCCGAATTATAACTCTTTTGGTAGAGACCATAATACCAGCTCACAGAGGAGTCTATCTGTCCATCTTTCCTTATGCATGTATTTGCAGGGATCTGTATTAAATACTGGAGTCAGGCCTTTTAAAGACTACATCTGGCCACTGCAACATGCATACTAATAACATCATTACAGCCGAGTGCCTTGGAGTAGGTGTTTACTTTGTTACGGTACCCATCACCTTCTAGAGCAGAATTGTTAATAGGAGGTTTTAAATTCAAATAGCACACCAGGCTAATTTCCTTCTATTTGCCCCCAAAATTAGGTTACACAGTTCATCTCATTTCTCCCATCCACTTTTGCCTTTCCCCTTCCACTCTCTTCCATATATGGATGGTATTCCTTCTAGGGAGCACTTCTTTCCTGTGACACTGAACTTGACCCCAGCTGACCTCCCTATAATGAGTGAATTGAAAACATTTCCCTTTGGAATGTGGCGGATAGTTGATGGCCACACCAGGATTGTTTTCTTTCTTTGTCTTCCCTTCTCCTAAGCATCTGATGTATTAAAGAAGTAGAATACTTCTCAGAAATTGATACCAGGGTAAATTACTCGATCTCACAGAGACTGCAGAACACAATTCCTTGGTATGGAGTCACTTTTCTTAATTAAACCTCCCCTCCACTCCAGATTCTATCTCTGGGTTCATGCATTGCAAACACAGTTCTTTGATATTGGATAGCAAAATGGAATGCATCTTTGTTCTTAATTGCAACTTTACCAGATGAGAATTCCTGCATGCCCTTTGGGTACGGGAAGGTTGATAAAATGCCAACTGATTTCCAGCCTCTATCAACCGACAAATCAATATGTTGTCCAATATAGATTCCTCAACAGGGCTTTCCTGTTGAAATCAAGGGAAAGAGGCGAGGCCAGCTATGACCACAACAGGGGAAAGGTAGTTGCCTTTTATATGGGTTTGCTAGAGAATAAAAGAATTGGAAGGGAACCTTGTAGGTCATCTAGTCCAACCCCCTGCTCAAGCAGCAGACCTACAAACCTATGAGCATGGAATCGGGCACAAATCTTTTCTCTGCCTAAGAACATCACCCCATTTCACTAGTATGGTAAAGGGAAGGTGGAAACCTGCAAAAAGAGAGCCAGTTTCACCTAGTGGTTAAATCACCAGGCTAGAAAGCAGGAGACTGAGTTCTAGTTCTACCTTATCCATGAAAGCCACCTGGGTGACCTTGGGCCAATCACTCCCTCTCGGCCCAATTAATCTCACAGGGCTGCTGTTGTGGGGAAAATAGAAGGAGGAAGATGTTTTGGATATGTTTGCCACCTTGAGTTATTTGTAAAAATAATGAAGGCAGGATGCAAATAAAATCAATTATATCTTTCAAATGTTATTTCAATTTGTAAAGCCTTTAATGGGTGTAGTTGTATATAAGGATACTGCCTTTATTGTATGATGTGCACCATAATGGGGATTAGAATTATATTCCATTAGTATTCAAATAGAGAAGGAAAAGAGTAGGGGGGGGGGAAACCCCTCTGTTACAAAATAAAGTTCTGAAAATCACTGATATCAGCTTTGTCTAAAACTGGATTTCGGCTGAGCTTGTCCAGGAAGGATTCAAACTCATCCAGCTATAATATGTGCAAAATCCCTGATCATACAGAATATGCAACCCAAAATTACCAATGGAAATGATGCAGTGCAATAATGAGGGAAATGTTAATGTACTATAAATATGGCATGTGGGTTCAAAAGGTTGTCCTGGACAACCAAAACAGCTATTTTAAGAAAGATTCTCTTGTGAATTTTGCACATGTCATGAAGAATTGTTTGATCTATGAAAACCTCGTCTTAATTGTTCCTTTTGTGCAATAAGCAGAAAAACAAGAAGAATCTTCTGTGATGACTGTCTTGTATCTATACAATTTCTTTCACGTAGAGATTCAGGTATGTCTAAGCCCAAGGCTACTTGCATATGCTTGAAATATGGGGTGGGTTTTATTTATATATATATATAAATAAATAAATCCCTTGTGTTTAATTTTCTACTTGAAATTTGAAACTGCTTCAGTTGACTGCTGCTGTGCCCATCATAAATTAAATTAAAAAATAAATTTTATCAATTGGATGCTAGGTATCCCAGTGTCTACATGATAGTGTATGGAGACCATTTAGATTTTTTTATTATTATTTCTAGATTTATGTATTAAATTCATATGTTCTGTCATATTATTTATTTATAGATTTATACTTTCAATGTTTGGAATATTGCAATGTCTTCAAATTACACACACAAACACACACACAAACACTTGATCTTAAGCCAAAAGGCTAATGACCATTTAAAAAAGAAAATAGGATTTTTTTTATTCCATTCCCTTTTTGTAATATGTAATATTTATATGAGACAGAGAGAGAGGGGTGGGAGAGAGAGAGAGATATCATTCCACGAATATAAGCACAAAGCAATCAGTGAATACATTCTTCCTTTTTAGGCATATACTGCAACACAGTTCATATTTCTTTCTTTTACAAATAAAACATACATACAGGCATGGACAAACAGAAACTGATGGAAAGCAGCTGAAAATATTTCATCGCACAGCGTCCAGCTTGGCTGGCATCTGATCTTAATCATAATATATTCTATGTCTGGTTTGTCAGAATCTATCACTCAACAGTCCCTTCAATGGACAGTAATTTGAGGTGTGGCTTATTAGATCACACGATCTTATGAATAATAAAAAGTTATGGAAAATTGCAGCTCAGCCCGCTATCCAATTTGCGCTGGTGTCGCCCACTTTAGAACTGAGGCGGCATGTTTATGCATGATTTCTGTTTCATATGTATTGACTAGATCATTTTCCCTGTTGTCCTGAGAATTGATGACACACACTGTATTAAGAATGATGACCTCCACAAGAGGGATAACACTTTCTTTAGATTACGCTATTGTCAAAACATATTGAATTTTTCTTTACACATGTTAGGGCTGTATTTTTCTGCCTGAAATTCCTCTTCAGGTAAATTCTTGTCAGATTCCACAGATCCAGAGGACAGGGATTTCAGCCATTGCTCTCTGTGAGAGAAGGGGAAGAAGACATTTTTATGGGGCCCTTCTCAAACGTTCATTAAATATCTAAAGGGTAATATATTCCTGACAGCTCTCCATTTTCTTAATCTCTGCTGTTCACTCAGCTATCTAGACAGTGGTACATGCAGATCATAGTGCTTGTTCAGACCTACAATTGCCCAGTTTCCCCACCCAGTTGGAGAGGGTAAATTTTGGGAGCTTTTTTTTTTTTTCTCAAGAAGCTGTATTTGTGATTTTTCAACATGGATCGCCAAGCTTTTGGGGCCCAGATATATATGTTTAACCTTTTTTGAATGAAGTTAAGTGGGTTCACTCATAAACGTGGATGGAGTTGGTTTTTGGAGGGGAAATATATTCTTGTGTTTGGGTTTAAGAGCCAAGGTGGCACAGTGGTTAGAGTGCAGTACTGCAGGCTACTTCAGCTGACTGCTAGCTGCAATTCAGCAGTTCAAATCTCACCAGGCTCAAGGTTGACTCAGCCTTCCATCCTTCCAAGGTAGGTAAAATGAGGACCCAGATTGTTGGGGGCAATATGCTGACTCTGTAAACTGCTTAGAGAGGGCTGTAAAAGCACTATGAAGCAGTATATAAGTCTAAGTGTTATTGCTATTGCTATATATTCTACAAGTTTTATGGAAGTCCCCCTTTAAAACATTGTGAAACTGTACAGTAAGTTTTCAACAGCCATTGTCAGAAGGCAGCTTGGGTTTACAAAAAGGAGACTTGAAGGTGGCACGTGGCCTTGAGGCTGTGGAGTGTTCACTCTGGCATACTTGGTAATATTATCTTCTTTTGCTGCATCTGAGATAAGGCCAAGATATTTTGCTCCTGAGGGGTAGGACACATAATACCCTTCATGGAAGTCAGTCAAGTTAGCAGTTGCATTTCACTTCTATGTTGGTATTACAACAGAAACCTTCTCCTATATCTGAGAGCACAGGCCAGCAGAGGAGGCATGGAGGCCAGCCATTCAGTCTTTGATTCATCTAGTATGTGTGCATTAACTTCTCAAACAAATACTACAGCAAACCTATGGTAGCACAAATGTGAACTCTGTGAGCAGGACTACATTTTTGGAATGTTGGCCTAAATTCCTATTCACTTAATCAGGGCTATGACATTTTGAGAGAAAGGGATTAGTCAGACAGGCTGTCAAGCAGCAATCAAGCATTGTATTAATAGGACACTGGTTAGGAGTGCTAAGAAAAATTACGGGGGCTGACTAGGAGCCAGAAACCTTATAGAATTTGCCATTTGTGTAGCCATCTTACTCTGTCTAAAGCAGGGCTGTCAAACTCCCAGCCCACGGGCTGGATGAGTCACCTGCTGGCCACACCTACGCCCGGTTTAGTTAAGGGTGGAAAAGTCCTGATACGTCACGTGATGCCGCCATGACAATGTGAGTTTGACACCCCTGGTCTAAAGCATGGATGCTCCTAGCAACCTACAATAGGATAGAACCTTGTAGTTTATTTGAAAATTTCTTGAATTCAAACATTTGAAGGATTTATTGTGATCTAATAATATCTTTTCAATCAATTATAAAGAACATGATAAAAGAAAATAGCAAATCTTCTTTCTACACAGTAGATTTGAAATTTCTTCCCTGAAACTACTGTCTTCATTTGCTTGGTATGCCATTCCCAGCACAAAGCATCGACATACAAATTCAATGGGTAATACAAATAGCACAGTCTCATTTTCGTATAAGCAACTTTTAGAGTTATCATCATAGACATGGAAGATGAACATCAAGCACTATGATAGTTCTGCCTTCCTGGATTGATAATCTCTAAATGTTTTAGATCTTACTATCCATAAGCCATACAGTCTGCATAATTGAACCTCTGAACTCATGGAGTACTCATGACTTATGGCCTATATGAGCACATCAGGGGGCACTGGACTGTAACTAAGACATTTCTACACAACTGTCACTTCCACTCCCTAAATTCTCTGATCCAGTCTTGCAATGGGGTCTGATTGCCCTACTGCAGTTGTTATAAAATTCTCATCAGGACTAACCAGTGCTTCCCATTTTAACCTCCATGTCTCTATTATCTTTGCATGGAAGGTCCAATTGAACAAAACTGCAAAGAAGCATCATTACAACCAAAAGTGGTCAGGGTGCTCTTATATTGTTATCACAATCTGTTAGTACGTCAATTCCCAGATTCTTCAGGACCACAGTACAAATGGGAGTTGCAGTCCCAGTTGCAATGTTTCTAGAGAATGTCAGGTATGAAAAGACTTCCTTACAATTGGTTCTAGGTATGAAAGTACACTTTTTCTTAATCTGAAAAAAAAAGTCCATAGTACATATGGAGTTGCTCATACTTTTTAAATGATTTGGAGCAAATCCTTAATATTATGTGTGTTACAGAATATATATTAAAATACACTATTTTTAATTGGTTCAGCCTTTCCCAAAACTCTAACTTTATTTCTTTATTGTCCTGGGGCCAAATTATTGCCATTTAGAAAGTAAGCTGTTACCTTATGACATTTACATTACTACAGAATTATCAACAGCTTCAAATAAATTAATCCTGAAAAGATATTCTTTTAGGCAAATTATGCCTCTCACAAATCTTATTCTGTAAGATAAGATCAAACTCCCAGTACTTAAATTGAAAGTGAAGTGAACATTCGTCTGCTTTTAATACCATAAAACACTATACTGTGATGTTTAGCTAAATATTTGGAATATCACAACTCAAAGCATAAATGAAATTATTTAGAAAACAGCTTCTGGGTTTTAACTTATTATATGACTTGTTACATAAAGAACGAAGGTAGGTAATTGCAGAATTGTGAACTGCAGAAATCTTAGATGGAAGCAGTGGTGATAGTGTAAAAACAGGACCAAAGCAAAATATACTACTTTGAGGATACTCAGTCTTGGGAAACTGATTTTAAAAATTTGAAAACACATTATTTAATTTATAGTTATGTTTCTAACAACGAAGAGGAAGTGCTATTTAACCTTTTAGGCTGTGCCCATGCAGGTAAAAACACAAATCCATGCTATTGAGACTTCCTTTCAAATCTTTTATATAATCACAGGTGATAGAACTATCTGGGCAAGAGATCTGTGAGACTTCTAATTAAAATTAATTATGTAACTCTCCATTTCCCCCTTTCTCTCTGGCTTTTAAGACAAATAGGCGGGACCACTGCTGGCTTTGAAGTCAACTTCAGGGCCCAATAAATCCATAAAATTGACTAACTTTATCCTCCCTTAAAGAAAGGTTTTGTCTTCCTGAAACACCCCCCTCTCTCTCTCTGTCTCTCCCTCCCTCCCTCCCTCCCTCCCTCCCTCTCTCTCTCATATACACACACACACAGAGAGGGAGAGAGAGAGAGAGAGCTTCAAATCAAACACAGACTGGCTACCAACCCCCCCCCCCACCTCCATCATCCTGGCTGCCTGCCCATTTACACATTTAAGTCTGCCTTTTGAGTGTTTTTAGAAGCCCATTAAATTTTGTCTTGGCAGGCCAAACATCTTCAGCTCACCCAAAGACCTGATGAGGGATGGTTATCGAATTCCTCATGCTTGCCATATGCAACCACTGCACCACCACCACCACCCCCAAAAAACCTCAATTTCTTCAATGCGGTTCCAGAAAAATAAGTGTGGGAGACTTCACAACAGCATCAGGAATTGATGTCTTTGAATAGACCTCTGGAGTAGCCTATAAAGGCTAGGAACAAACCTGGGTCTCCTCCACTGTATAATGGAGATTTTGAAGGTCCTTTTTAGTAGTATTTGGGGGGAAATGGGGGATTGGCCTTTATATGAGCCTGAGTGGCGGAGCAGGCTAATGCCTCCTACTAAGGCAGCATTTAACATCCAGCTGCCTGCAATTACTGCGAGTTCTAATCTCACCAGGCTCAAGGTTGACTCAGCCTTCCACCCTTTCTAAGGTGGGTAAAATGAGGACCCGGTTTGTGGGGGCAATAAGCTGACTTTGTATAAATATACAAAAGTATGAAAGCTATTGCTTAACGCATTGTAAGCCGCCCTGAGTCTCCGGAGAAGGGCGGCATATAAATATAAATTTTTAAAAAATGCATATGTAGGCTGATGCTGCATATAAATTTTGCATCTCATAATTCAGAAAATATTGGATTGTGCAGAGATGGATAGACTGACATTGAAAATAAAAGATAAAGGAGATACAAAGTAATACTCAACATGGGTTAGGTTTTAATGGTTAGATATAAGAGGTAGAGGTTAGAAGAAAAAAGATTATTGCTATGTGCATGTAAAAGATGAACGTTGTCTATGACTATAAGTATGCTAGTATAATGAACATCATAAATAAGCTAATATAACTATTAATATTGCTATAATTACTCTGTATATTATTATTATTATCATTATTACTATATCTGTTGCTTTTTTAGTAAAATGAAATGCCTGGACAATACACTATTTTCAAAATATTTATATATAAAGAAAAAAATACCATTAAAAAAATCTTGCATCTCTGGTCCTCTGCTGTTCATTGGAAGAAGATTGTTTCTTTTTACAGTTTGCCAAAATTAAGGACTTGACATGCTACCAAAGGGCAACAGCTGAGTGTTTATAATCCCGCAAGAAAGGAAGTAAAGAAAAAATTAAAACTTTCAGTGCTATCCCTGTTATTTTGAGGGATAAAAATGAGTGAATGTAGTAGGCTTTATTTTGTAGCATACAGTATCCTTCAGGTGTAAGATCAAATTTAAGCGTGCAGCTGAATTGGATGGGAACATTGGCTGGTGAAAAGTAATGAATACTTCTAAGTCCCATGGGATTATTACATATTTCAGTGTTCATATTCATTAAAAAGAAATTAAAGGGTCCCTGCCATTATAAAACAATGGACATAGCAGAGAAATTCAGTAGGAACTTAACAGAGTGAGTTAAATACTACTTTTCACCCTGCAAAGATTGTCTTTTAAAAAAAAATAAATGGCAAGCTGTATCTGAACAAAAATCTCATCTTCGTTCAAGGCCCTAACCATGGTGATCAGTTGTAAGAGTAGGGAGACATCTAAGAAGGGGAAAACAGAGAGAAATTCCTCAGGAGTTCTTCCTCCTCCTCCTCCTTTCTTCCTCCTCAGAAGATAACATGTGACAAACACACCCTTTAAGAGAGGAGAAAGAATTCCTGGCCTCATAAAACTCCAAAAGTGATACGGAGGCCCAGAGAGAAACCTCTGCCTCCTGAGAATAAGCCCTGAGGGATGCACCAAATTTGTAGGCTTTCTGTATCTAAAATAGCTTTTGATCAGGAGAGACTGATTCTTTTTCACCATTTTCAGATTTCATTTATCTGGTGCTTTGTCCTCCAGCGTCCTTTGTGTGACACTGACTCAGATCTTATCTAGGCTGCAAAACTTGTAACTGCAGAAGCATCTTTCTTTTTCCAATGCAGTAGAAACTCTGATAGAACTTGCTACATGCGTATCATTTGGAATGGCAGTGTTTACATTGCTGTCAGAGAGGGCAAGAACACAATTTCCAGATGCCAACTCTTTGGATACACTCTCATATTTCCGTTATTTAACTAAAATTGCAGTAATACAGAACAATAGGGAAAACTATCAATGGACGGACTGTTGTGAAATCACTATTTTCCTGAGATCTTGGACTGATACTTCTTAAGATTCTCTTTTTTTATTGTTACAGTTTGCTGAAAGAGAAAGAGAGAGGGAGAAAGACTGTGAGGGGGGGAGGGATGGAGAGGGAGAAAGAGAGAGAGAGAGAAAAGAAAGAAAGAAAAATATTCACAGTAACAGAGTTGGAAGGTACCTTCGAAGTCATCTAGTCCAACCCCCTGCTCACGCAGGAGACCTGTCCTAGGGATTCGAACCACTGAACGGCCAACCTTTCTGATCGACAAGCTCAGTGTCTTAGCCACTGAGCCACCTAGTCAGGCATAAGAAAGAAAGAAAGAAAGAAAGAAAGAAAGAAAGAAAGAAAGAAAGAAAGAAAGAAAGAAAGAAAGAAAGAAAGAAAGAAAGATTTCTTCTGCCATTATGAAAATAAAAGTCCAAAGCTTTCATTCGTCGCTGACACTGCCAAGGAAACATGAGGCTGTCTAACCTCCAATACAAAGTACCCATAAGGTACCAAGCATCAAAGCATATTAAAAGATATTAACTACATATTTGCTTATGAACAAGATAAAAAGCAGTATGGCCCCCAGGTTCTCAAGCTGTGAGTGGAACAGCTTTGCAATTTGCCTGCAAAACTGCATTTTGATCTTAATGAATATAAAATGGCTACCATTAAAAGTAAAACAGATTATTCCAGGCCTTTCAGGGCCCATAGCTCTTTGGCGGTCATGGAGGGCCACTATGATCTTTCATTAAAATCTCACAGCAGGCCTCCCTTGCTGGCAAATCAAGCCTTGGCTGTCTAGGCGATTGGCTACATTTAAAAGTAATTTTCCGAAAATCTACACAGATTTTCAATTTGGTAATGAAAGTCGTAAGAGAATGCAGCAGGCAGCGTTCTGTCGAATGTCGTTACTAATCCAGTGTTCGCATTCATTAGGAATTCAACTGCCCCCATAACTATCTGGCTGATGGCAGCCTGCCATTTCAGCTCAGTTGTAATCTCCATTTGTTAATGAGTAGCATGTGTTAATTGTTGTCGGCATTCCTGCCACACATCCCTTCCGTAACAACATATTTTACCTGCTGAAAGGTGATGGCAAGGCACATTCAGAGCCTGCTGTCTTTCAGGAGGAGAGGGATTTGGGAGGCTAGATCAAGGGTTCACAATCTTTGGGAAAAACAGGACCAAAAAAAAAAAAAACCCAGAGAAAGAATATTATAATCATACTGTAAGCTTTTGTCCAGTTGAGCTGTTAGAATATAGATCTGATTGTCAGAACATTTATCTCTGGGATAGGTGAAAGAAATGGACAGGTTTAAATATTGGTCAGATTTATACAACATGCTAGCCTGGACTTAAATAGAGGAGGGTCATCTGTTGTTCAGTGCATGGTAGGAACTCAATCATCTCTCATCATATCAGATGAACCAGGCAATCAGATGAATATGTAATTTCAATTGTTTGGGTGGCGGTACTGTAAAAACTCCTGGAAAATAGATGGAGAAGAAATGGAGGTAGTGACAGATTTTATTTTCCTGGGCTCCAAGATCACCGCAGATGGGACTGCAGCCAAGAAATTAAAAGACGCTTGCTAAAAGCGTCAGCATTCTAAAAAGCAGAGACATCACCCTGCCAACAAAAGTGCATAGAATCAAGGCTATGGTTTTCCCAGTTGCAATGTATGGCTGTGAAAGTTAGACCATAAGAAAGGCTGAGTGCCAAAGAATTGAGGCCTTTGAACTATGGTGTTGGAGAAGACTCCTGCAAGTCCCTTGGACTGCAAGGCAATCAAATCGGTCAGTCCTAGAGGAGATCAACCCTGACTGTTCTTTGAAGGCCAGATTCTGAAGATGAAACTCAAATACCTTGGCCACCTAATGAGAAGGAAGGACTCACTGGAGAAGAGCCTAATGCTGGGAAAGATTAAGGGCAAAAGAAGAGAACGACAGAGAACGAGGTGACTGGATGGAATCACTGAAGCAGTAGGCGTGAGCTTAAATGGACTCCAGAGGATGGTAGAGGACAGAAAGGCCTGGAGGAACGTTGTCCATGGGGTCACGATGGGTCGGACTCAACTTCGCAACTAACAACAACAACTGTAAAAACATAATTTGTGTTTGTATACTCTGGCTTTTGCATATTGCATGAACCCAGCCATTAAGAGCCTTGGATAGTACAGTACCCTGTTATTAACACAGCTGCCTGCAATTATCGCAGGTTCGAATCTCACCAAGGCTCAAGGTTGACTCAGCCTTCCATCCTTTCTAAGGTAGGTAAATTGAGGACCCAGTTTGTGGGGGCAATAAGCTGACTTTGTATAAATATACAAAAAGTATGAAGGCTATTGCTTAGCGCATTGTAAGCCGCCCTGAGTCTCCAGAGAAGGGCGGCATATAAATCAAATTTTTTTAAAAAAGTATATGGGATTCTAGCTTCAGAAATATAGGAAACATATTGAGACCAGAAATTCCCTTTAGGTGCTCTGCTGTCAAAGGCTACTTTTAAATAAAGTACTGGTAGATTTCAACTTGCAACAGGTTTTTTTTAGTGACCATTTGAAGTTAAACATCCCTGAAAAAAGTAACTTATGACTGTTTTTCACACTTACAACCATTGCAGCATTCCCAGTGCTATATGATCGAAATTCAGATGCTTGGCCACTGACTCAACTTTATGATGGTTGCCCTGGGGTCATGTGGTCCCCCTTTGCGACCTTCTGACAAGCAAAGTTAATAGGGAAACCAGATTCACTTAACAACCGTGTTGCTAATTTAACAGCTGCAGTGATTCACTTAACAACTTTGGCAAGAAAGTTCGTAAAGTGGGCCAAATCTCACTTAACAACTGCCCCACTTAGCAACATGAATTTTGGGCTCAATTGTGGTTGCAAATCAAGGACTACCGGTATTCTGTGTGGTGGCACTCTCTCTCTTTCTTCTGGATATTGAAGACGGTTCCTAGGAACTACATGCATGATTGTCTCAATGTTTTTCAAGTCATTTTCAGGGTTAAGCCATTTTTGTTCCTTTTTTCCCCTCTTTCCTTTTCTAAAAAAGCATATGTATATATGTATTCCACAGTTGCATTCTCTGTAAACACATGTGAAGTGTTAACATAACACAAAGAGAGCTCTGGTGCTATAACAGTTCAGAGAGCAATTGATGTGAATTTTTTAAGATGGAAATGCAAAATAAGAGAACTCTTCCCCGGTAAGGAAGAAGCTGAAATCATACATTGACGAAAGAAAGCCTGTTCTGTGGTTACTGAAATCTGAAGAGAGGAAATCCCTCAAGAGAGACCTGAAGCCAGGAAAGAGTCAAACTGAACTAGATGAAGGAGACTTAGATCTTTGTCTCGGCCAAACTTCAGCTGGGAGGTGGAGCACTATGCTGCCCTCAGGTGGCTGTGTAAAAGAAAGATTAACAAAGATAGTTCATTTCTTCCAAGCCATGTGACGAAAAAATAGCAGGAAAAAGACAGCAATGCTAATGATTTACACAATGAAATGAGAAAGTATGACACATTCACTTCATGTTTTATTGTGAGATGTGTTGGGAAAGAGTTTTGTGTTGCATGTCAGTCCTAAATTTGCATTGCATGTGTTCCTAAATTTTTGCAGTGAAATGACAGATCCGTGTCATCCTGCAAATGTGCACGCTAAAAAATGCTATAGCCATCCTACGGATTTCTTATCTCTCCAAAATAATATCCATTTTAGAATTTTAAATGTTTGGGAGTGCATTCTGAGGAAATGTTTGGAATTCAATATTCTGTGAGGAAAACATGGATAAAGCACATATTTAGACAATATTTTCATGAAGTTTGGGGGGAAAAACCTATTACCGTTAGCCCTCGACTTATGACCACAATTGAGCCCAAACTTTATGTTACTAAGTCAGCTATTTGTTAGGTGAGTTTTGCCCCTTTCTTGTCACAGTTGTTAAGGGAATCACTGCAGCTGTCAAGTTAGTAAAATGATTGTTAAGTGAATCTAGTTTCCCCATTAACTTTGCTTGTCAGAAAGTCACATGACCCCAGGACACTGAAACCGCCATAAATATGAGTCAGTTGCCAAGCATCCGAATTTTAATCACATGACCATGGGGATGCTGCAGAGATTGTAAGTGTGAGAAATAAGTCACTTTTTTCAGTGTCATTATAACTTTGAATAGTCACTAAATGAACTGTTGTATGTGGAGGACTATCTGTAAGGTAAACAATGAAGAGAAGTAAATTTATACATGAATGTGTGAAACTTTGATATACCCGGATCTGTTGCATCCATTTTTATTTGGCATGCTGAAGACTCTTTCAAACTGAACATTTCCTAGAAAGAAATTGCTTTCTGTGGATGAACAGACACAACTGTTTCAATGTGTCTATATACTAAGGTTGAAACATTTTTTCATGAGTCTTTCCTTTATTATTCGCTGTGCTTGGCATTCAGTTCCTCTTAAATTCCAGTTTAATAAGGGAAATCTCTACATTAATTCCAGAGTTGGAGCAAGTGCAATTTCCTGACATTTGGAGTACTATCAGTATGGTGTGTTTTTCTTCCTCTACATTATTGATAAGTGGGTCCACATAATAAGATGTTGCAGAAACAACAATGCAGCAGTTTTCATAGGATCATTCCAATGTCTGCTTCAAGATTTGTTTTTCATAGCATGTTATTGTTCTACTCACATGTTCCCTAAAACCGTGTAACCTAAAACAAATCTGATGCAAATGAATGTATAACCAAATCAAGTTTAATTTTATGGAGTTTTACCAATGCCACCTAACTACAAACATACCAAAAAACCCCACCTACGCATAAAGAATTGTGATCCAATTATGCATTGAGTCATTTCAAGGTCATTTTCTCACATTAGTAATATAGAGCAGGGTGAAAGATGTAAATGAATTGAAAAAATGTGAACTATAGTGAACTGTTCATTTGTACTCTGCAAAGACTGAAAAGTTTTTTGGTTGTTTTTTTTTTTAAGAGGAAATTTTGCTTTCCTAAAGCAGTAGCTTTAGAGACTTTAGCAATTCTGATAGGTATTCCGGTTCAGGGTCAAAGATTCTCTTTTGAACAGGCAGAGCAAGGTGAGACTAAATACGCCAAAGGTCAGGAAAAGAATAGAAAGGTCAAGTCAAGGCAGGTTTCAAAATTCAGATAGCACCTCGGACAGCTCCTTAAATCAGTTTGGGATCGGGTATTAATTAGCATTCTCTTTCTCTACCTTAATTTAAGTGCAGATCTACCTGGGTGACCTTTAATGAGTGGAGCTCTTCAGTTAAAAAGACATGGTAATTTCCTCTTTTACTCTTGGAGTAAATGTTTGGCTTCCTCATTATCAATGAGTAGCCATGATATATTCTCCTTCACTTGGTTCCAGTTTGGAAACAAAACTGGATAAATCATAATTCACAGCCTGCTGGAAAATGTGAAGATGAGCACTTCAGAAGTTCAATACATGTGGCCAATTGTGTCTCTCCAGCTTTCATTGTGCATGTTTGTTTATGTAGGATTCCCACTCATCAAGGCCATACTGTTCCATGGTTCCCTTTGTTGACAACCCTAGGATTTAGAGAAGATAACAATATATTTAGTGCAACCACAAGTTAAAATGAAAATTGTATTTTTTTTAAAAAAAATAATATAGTTTATTGGGGCATGTGCCATTGAGGTTTATTATGTGTTTTTCTGCACCAGCTATAATATAGGGCAGGGGTCTCCAACCTTGGCAACTTTAAAACTTGTGAACTTCAAGTCCCAGAATTGAAATTCTGGGAGTTGAAGTCCACAAGTCTTAAAGTTGCCAAGATTGGAGACCCCTGATATAGGGTATATATCATAGTGTTTCAAAACAAATACGGAATTATTATTTAGTCAGTTTGAACAATATCAGTGCTTGCTAACAGAGGACAGATAATGAGAGGGAACTATTCTGGCTGAAGAAATTGAAGAGATCTGGATCAATTGCCTCTATTTGGGAAACTAATAGGAATATGATTCTAAAAGTTGAGCTAAATCAGGCTTCCTGGGAATCATTTTGTAGATCTGCAAGTAAATATTTCTGTCCAAATTGACCAGAACCAAAATTTAAGCTTTATGAAATTTCATTTGGAGAGCAATCAAAATTATTACTTTGCTTTTGTATGCCTACTAGGATAAAGAATTACAAAGCCCAGTGATTCTGTTAATGTATTTTTAACAATGGGGTGTGTGTGTGTGAAAGGAGAAATAAAAAAAAATTCCACTGTTGTTTGCCCTTGGTAAGTGTCTCACTACTGCCCTTGATGATGTCTTGTTGAACCACCACCATCACTGCTTCCAGTTGTGCCCCCTACTGCTCTTACCACCAGGTTGCATCTGCTCACTCACTCACCAGCTGCACTCGTTCACCAGTTGTACTCAAAGCAGTTGGTATCATCTTTCGCTGGCCCTCCTCCTTTTTCCTTCTCCTTTTCTTCTTTCTCCTTCTGCTTCCTCTTCCTCTCTTTTTACCTTGGTCGTTTGCCGCCATTTGCTCACCAGTTGTGCCCGCTGGCCCTCTCACCAATTACAATGACCTTCTTGCCTCTTGCAATGAGGCTTTTTAAAGTGGAGAAGAAAGAGGAGGAACAGCAGAGATAAAATAAAGTAAACTTTAAAAATAAATGAAGGAGACATGGAGAGGGAGAAGGAACGGCTTTGGAAAGATAGTGGGCTGTGCAGTGTAACAACTGAGAATGTTGGCAATATACAATGAAGCAGGCAAAATGGAAGGTGAAAAGAAATGAAGAATAAAAGAACAATTTACTACTAAGAGAAGGGCTAGGGGTGATATGTTAGCAGTCTTCCAGTACTTAAGGGGCTGTCACAGAGAAGAAGGGTCAACCTATTCTTCAAAGCACTTGAGGACAAAACATGAAGTAATGAAACTTATCAAGGAGAGATCCAAGCTAGGATAAAGTTCCTGACATTGAGAACAATTAATCAGTGGAGTAACTTATCTCTGGAAATTATGGCTGTTTCATCACTGGAGGTTTTCAAGAGACTGGACAGCCATTTGTCTGGAATGGTATGAGGGTCTCTCTAGGAGAAGAACAAGCAGGGCTGGGGAATGGAGTTAAAACATCATCAATTTAGAATCTTGCATTGCTACAAGAGATCCAACCCCCCCCCCCAATTTCATTGACCCTTATCTAGCGCCAATGCTGACCATTAGTTGAATTGGTGTATGCTTAGTATATGCTTGAATAAAACTTTACAAATGGTCCTGATTCTTTGTGCCTGATAGTCTCCTGCTTGAGCAGCAGGTTGGACTAGAAGACCTTCAAGATCCCTTTCAACCGTATTATTCTAGTCTGTGCTCTTTGCCCTACAGAATAAATTTCTGGTTTGTATTAATGATTTTAAAAAGAAATGTTACAGGAATATTGTGTTATGTGCAAGAGGACAAGAATTGCCCTTTTAAAAAATAAATTAGGAAATTTTATAACCATTATATATTTCCTATACAGTTCTAGTTTATAGAAAGATGTCTTTCATTTTCTGGAATTTTCAGGAAATGCCTGCATCTTATAGTCACATGGCCATTCCAGGCAATGTCTGAGTAGAAGCTTCTCATCTATAAAGAGTCTAACTTCCATGTAAGGTTGCTGGGATTTCTGAAAGTTAAATAAAAATAAAAAACACCACCCACCCCAGATGCTTTCTTGTTTTAGAATATAAATGTAACCCCATCCATCTCTACTTCAAAGGATTGGGGGAGGGGATTGTTGTTGTTGTTATCAGAAAATGAACATTAGCTGGTCTTCATTCTGCCAGTATTCATCCTACACAAATCAACTACAAGTTAATCCCAAAATTCATTCACAATAGGATCCATGACAGAAATCTTTATAATCTCTACCTATCTTCTCATCTTAATAACTTCAAGTTCTGTTTGACCTTGTTTACAAATGGGGTAAAATACGTTTGCAAAAATTGTCATGCCTATTTCTATATGAGAGTATAGGGCATATGAGAGCTGATACATTGAAAAACATATTTTAAGTATATGCTTATCAAATATTCAAACAGAATGATATAATGGTTATAGGATTAGCACTGGGAGACCCAGGTTCAAGTCTATGCTCATTCACAAAAACTCACTGGATGAATTTGCACCCGTCACCTTATCTCAGACATCATAGCACTGTTGTTGTGGCAAAAAGTGGGAAGTGGGATGACTGTGTACACTACCTTGTGCTCCAGAATAAAAGATAAGAGATACATCAAGTAAATAAATTAAAGATAGACATATTCCCCACATTTTGTGTGGAAGCTGTTACATTCTGGTAAGCTCAGAATCAAATCTAGGAAGCCTCCACTGGCACTTGCATAACAACTACTTAACAACTTTAACCTCAGTTCTCAATGGAAAGCCAAGTGGGTTGCTGAACATCCAAACACAGGAAGACATATACTGTAGATCCATGATGGCGAACCTATGGCACGGGTGCCACAGGTGGCACGCGGAGCCATAATGGTTGGCACGCAAGTGTTGCCCTAGCTCAGCTCCAGCGCGCATGCACACACCGGCCAATTGATTTTCAGGCCTTCCGGTCCCACCAGAAGTTGGGAAACTGGCTGTTTCCGGCCTCCGGAAGGCCTCCGGGGGGATGGGGAAGGCTGTTTGTGCCCTCCCCAGGCTCCTAGAAAGCCTCTGGAGCCTGGGGATGGGGAAAAAATGGGCCTACCAGGCCCACTGTGCCATCGCGTGCCAAAAGCAGGGGGAAGTGTGTGTGGGGGGTGTCATGTGCGCATGCGTGGGAGGGTGGGGTGCATTGAATTATAGATGTGGGCACACATACCCGCGACCCCCCCGCTCCTCCCGCTTTTGGCACGAGACTGCAAAAAGGTTAGCCATCACTGCTGTAGATGATCCTATACAAAAGGTGCTAGATTTTGAACTACCTTGCTAGCAATGGACAATCCTGAATAGGATTCGCATCTTCCACTGCATCTTTTGGGACATTCTGTATAAATGGGGCAAAGTATCCACCTGTCAGTGTGACTGCGGGGTCCCATCTTGAATTCTTGAAGTTGAATCTGCCCTTAATAGTGGGATTATGCCTGCATCCCATCCAAGGAAATCCCATTGAAGCCATGCCCTTCTCCTAACAAAGCCTTAGTTTAGTAAGCCAACTTACTAACTTCAAGGAACATTGGCTTACTAAACTAAGACTTTGTTAGGAGAAGGGCATAGCTTCAATGGGAGTTCCTTGAAGTTAGGAAACAGTATCTGGTATCTAGCATCTATATATCTATACATCTATACATCTATAAACTACATACATCTTTTTGCTTTTAAAATTGCTCCTTTTGGTCAATTTCTTACAAATTTACAAATAGCTGCAATAAAAATGAGATTTCTGTTGCTTCACAGAATATTGTTTCACAGACAAAGAGAAAGAAGAAAGAGAGAAAGAAAGAAAGAAAGAGAGAGAGAGAGGGGGGAAGGGGGAGGGAGGGGGAGGGAGAGAGAGAGAAAGCAAGCAAGAAAGAAAGAAGGAAAGAAAGAAAGAAAGAAAGAAAGAAAGAAAGAAAGAAAGAAAGAAAGAAAGAAAGAAAGAAAGAAAAAGGTTAAAAGGTATGTGACAGACACAGATTTCTTCCCTAGAGCCACAGAAACCTATATGAGCAATTTCTTCATTTGACCAAAATGAATGGTCAATGGAAAAACAAATGTAAGTTTGATATTACTGGTATGGGCTGAGACAGCTTGAGGCTTGAACATAATAGACTTCTTTGAACGGATTAGGATCATCCAAAGATGCCTACATCTTTCTCTCAAAATGGATAGTTGTGTCCCCAGCACAGGCATGGGGTTGCCCTTGATCCATGACCTTAGAATACAAAATAGCAGGCATAAGAACAAAATGAGCAACTGTTATGAAACTTTCTCCGGAGCCTATTTATTTCAAAACAATGCCCTTTTACCAAGGGTGGGGTTAGGGAAGAGAGGGGAGAAGAAGGAAGGAAGAAGAAGGCAAGAAGACAATTAAGCATCAAAGCATTGATTGATGCTCAGGCAGAATGCCTAGCAGTAAAAGCATGTTTTCTCTATTCCAAAAGAATGAGGCAAAGCCATCTGTAAAAGGGATTGATTGACTGCTATCAGATGATATTATTATGGGATCATAAGGAAAGGAAGGAAGGAAGGA